>SJXO01005000.1:134512-145677 GCA_006408615.1 Connochaetes taurinus
ATTGTGATCCACACAGTCAAAGGCTTTGGCATAGTCAATAAAGCAGAAATAGATGTTTTTCTCGAACTCTCTTGCTTTTTCCATGATCTAGTGGATGTTGGCAATTTGATCTCTGGTTCCTCTGCCTTTTCTAAAACCAGCTTGAACATCTGGAAGTTCACGGTTCACTTATTGCTGAAGCCTGGCTTGGAGAATTTTGAGCACTACTTTACTAGCTTAAAATATATTGCATAGGCCATTCAGGTATCACAAGAAACAATTTTCCAAAATAAGGAATGACTCACTCCCTCCCCTAAAAGGTATGATCTTTTCTTGATCTACACAGTAATGGTATTACTGAGAAATTCACTGAGTATTAAAACTCTGATAGTACTTTACATTTATGTGTGAAAATGGAATTAAAGTTCCAGTCTTAACTATGAATAAACTAGCTTTCCCTACATGAATAATCAATGCCACCTTCAAACTGTAAAGGACGTGGGGGGCAGATCTCTGTTAAGCAGGATTATTGTCAGCACTGCCAGATTTTTAGAATCTCTGGAACAAAACCAAACTGTCAGTTGGACTCTCAATAAATAATACCCCTACACTGGAACACTCAAGTTAAAAACCACAGAAATAAAGGAACTTTAATTAAAGTTACCAATTCACTTGTTAGTCCCTGCCCCACTTTGCCTAATGCCCATGGTCCATCATTTCCATTACTTTGCCATTAAGCCACAATAATGTAAGAAGATGATTTATCAATCTGTCTATAGCCTCATCTTGCCTCTGTCTGTCAAAAATTCTTTCTTCATAGTTTGTGCCATTTAGAAAAATATACTCTAGTTTTCAGTGGTGATACAGAAAATTCCCTTATCACATTTCTTGTGTCTTAGGCTATTTCTTTTAAACTAGAAAGAAATAGGCAACATGTGAACTCACACCAACACATTTCTCATAAGCTCTAAATATTTAATTCTGCAATTGGAAACATTTGTTTTATAAAGATCTTGTTATACTAATTTAATATTATTTCCTTCATGAGAAAGCATTCTCTGGGCATGTATGAAAGATAATTTTGACTGTCATTTTTCCAATATAATTACAGAAACTTTGTTTAAGATGATTGGGAACTTTGGTATTATATTTAGAATACAGCCTTAATGTCCAAACTATATAATGTCCACAGTATTTAATAAGTTGAATAAACTAAGGGTGGCAGCATGATAATAAAGCACTGGCAAAAGATGAATCTCAGCTTCACTTTGTCAGTAACTATTTATGTGCACTTAGGCAAAGTGTTTAATTTTTTTTGGCTTTGTTTTTTCATCTGCAAAATTATTGAGTTAAAAAGTCTGATCTTTTAGGATCCTTTCAGATCAAAAATTCACTGACTCGGTTTTCAAGATTACCTTTTCTACATTTCCCAGATGTTAAATTGGCAAGAAATTAAGCTTTGAGGTTTTTTTTTTTTTTTGAAAGCTTTCAGCTCTATTTTGCAAATGCAGATGTTTGGTTACATATATAATTTCCCTGATGCTTAATGATATATGACCTCAGCTGCCTTCAAGCAGATTATCCATCTGCTATCTTATGTCGACTCTGGAAAAATATTTTTAAACATCTTCAGGAGGGTAATTCCATGGAATATGACATATCTTGAGACACAGCCAGGCATGACCCATTTTAGCTTCGATGGAAAGGATCTGGAACCTAATCTACTTAGTGGTGTGGAGAAGATACCAAGGCGGCTGATCTATATACAGCTGTTTTCTTGGGGGAAATCTGCATTGGCAGGCAGAGCATTATACCCAGAGAATATACAATAGATGATTGGTGGTAATTAAAGTCATGCCATTGATTTCAAAAAGAATCAATATAAAATAATAGATCATATAAATCAATGTTCACCCAATTTAATATTGAAATATATTATTTATTCATTGCATAAGTACTTATTAAGTGTCTACTGTGTGTTCATGAATAAAACATGCTTTCAAAAATGGAATTTAAATGTTTATATTCAGTATAATATAAATCTTTTAGTGTGAAACAGGGTTTTGGAAACAATACTCTGGGATCCAAGAAAAGAAAAATAAGCAAAAAATAAACAAATGCCCACTTTTATAAAACTGAAATATTAAGCCAGGCCATTGATAAATTCAGTCAGGCACAAGAAACAGTAGGAATCCAGTTAAAGAAACTAGAAGTCAGTGGAGGATTTTCTATCAGGAGCAATATAAAAGTCCAGTTTGCTTTAAGGCACCAATTAAAGGCTGCCAAAACTCATAACCTTTACTCCTAGACAAATTTTAAACTTTATTTTCTAAGTGTCTCAAGCTAGACCTGTAGACACAAGTTGATCTTCTTTAAGTTTTTCATAGGAACTCTGATTTTAAAGATAGCATTCTACAAATACATGTCCTACATTAAATTAATGTTTACTTGAAAAATTAAAATACCTTTTTTGTAGGTTTTTTATAACTTATGATGGACTATGGTTTATCTACAACTATTTTAATACACATTCTTTTCAACTGTAATGGCATTTTTATTGATAAATTTAATAATTAAGAAAATGGAGACTTACTCTTTTAGTCATTTGATTATACAATTGTTGATTTTGACTTTACAGATTGCTCTCCAACTTTCATATTGTTTCAATTCATAAACAGTTAGTAGCCCTCTGAAATGGGTATTGGACATATGTTTGTGCATAAGGTACCTGTTGCTAAGACAGACCTTTCTAGGGACATAATAATATAAATGGGTGACACCAGTTAGATGTAGAATAATTGACAAAGATAGACGCATATGGAGAGCAGATGACCTCTCCAAGGACAGTCACTGAAAAACAAATACATTTCCCTAGATTCAAGTTTCCAAAAACTGTATAAAGCCAAAGTCTGTGAGGCAACTAAGACTGTCTATCAGTGATGGTGCAAACCATGTGAAGAGGAAAAGAGGAACTACAGCCAGGCAAACACTGGCAAGTCAACTGTTTCATGAATTTATTCAAGACACATCAATGCATTCAAAATATATTCAATGAGATTTAATATGTGCTCCATTTCTGGTAGGTTTGCCAGTTGTAATGCAAGACACTCAGCCAAACACACAATTTCAGATAAATAATTTTAATAATATTTGGGGGCTTCCCTGGTGGCTCAGATGGTAAAGAATCCACATGCAAGGTGGGAGACCTAGGTTCAATCTCTGGGTTGGAAAGATCCCTTGCTGGAGAAGAGTATGGCTACCTACTCCAGTATTCTGGCCTGGAGAATTCCATGGATAGAGGAGCCCAGGAGGCTATAGTCGGTAGGCTTGCAAAGAGTCAGACAGGACTGAACGACTGAACTGAACTGAACTGATATGTAAGAACATAAATGTTCATTGACAGATGAAGGGATAAAGAGGATGTGATATATATATACAATGGCATATTACTCAACCATAAAAAGAAATAAAATTGGGTCATTTGTAGAGATGTGGATGAACCTAGAGTCTGTCATACAGAGTGAAGTAAGTCAGAAAGAGAAAAACAAATACCATATATTAATGCATATATGTGGACTCTAGAAAAATGGTACCAATGAACCTATCTGGAAAGGAGGAATAGAGATGTAGGTGTAGAGAATGGGCACGTGGACATAGGGGGAAGGGGGAGGTAGGATGAATTGGGAGATTAGGATCTACACAAATACACTCAATTCAGTTCAATTCAGACATGTACACTACTATGTGTGAAATAGATAGCCTGCAGGAACCTGCTGTATAGCACAAGGAGCCCAGCTTTGTGTTCTGTGATGACTAGACAGGTGGGATGGAAGGGGAGTGGGATAGAAGAAAGGTGGGAGGGAGGTCCAAGAGAGATGGGATATATGTATACATATAGCTGAATCATTTCTCTGTACAGCAGAAACTAACACAACATTGTAAAGCTATTATACTGAAAAAAAAAAAAGTTCAGGGAGAGATAAACATTTAAACCTAATGTACTTATGTTATAAGATCAGATATATTCCAGTTACACCAGTTCTTATAAAAGGAGTAACTGTGCCTAAAGATTCAGGGAAGATTTTACAGCTGAGATGGTATGCAAAGTCAATCTTGAAACAAGGGAGAAGAGAAACAGACGGACAACAGGTTCCAGGCAGCATGCACCAAGAATGGAAGTGAATATGTCATGATCAAGAAACTAAAAGGAGCCTCATTTCAGTGGAGCAGTTTTTGAATGAAGATGTGGATTATTAGTATGAAAACATTTGATAAATGTCTGTGAGTGATGCTAAAGATTTGGGAGTAGAATACAAAGTTGATAAGCAGTTTTTCAAAGGTTGTGCAGTAATTTTTCTTTTTCTTGTTTTTCTGAAAGAGAATCCTCAAAAGATGATAAGGGCCAATGAAATCAATGATTACTTGTAAGATTTGTTCATGGTAATTGACGGATAAACTGCATAGGTGAGAAGAATAGGCAAAAATAATAATGTAGGTATTTAGGAGATGATAAAGTAATCCACAGACGTTAATTGACCTAACACATTTAAAGTATTATTTTCTATTTATTCCATACCTACTCTAAAATGTCAGATTGTTGGCATGCTTCACATTCATCTTACTCACTTACTATTCAATTTGTCTACAAAAATATGACAGCTATAATAATTCTTACTTTAAAAATAATAAAACTAAGACAAGAGACATTAACTGACTTGCCTGAGCTTATATAAATATCACTGGATTGGGAGATTGAGATTTATATATATACACTAGTTATGGGCTTCCCAGGTGGCTCTAGTGGTAAAGAACCCTCTGGCCAGTGCAAGAGACAAAAGAGATGCAAATTCAATCCCTGGGCCCAGAATATCCCTGGGAGGAGGGCATGGCAACCCACTTCAGTATTCTTGCCTAGAGAATCCTATGGACAGAGGAGCCTGGTGGTCTACAGTCCATAGATTTGAACAGAGTTGGACATGACTGAAGTGACTTAACACACACAAAAACACACACAATTTATATTATGCATAAAATAGATAACTAATGAGACAGATAACTAATAAGAACCTACTGTATAGGACAGGAACTTTAGTCGGTGCTCTGTGAAGATCTAAATCCAAAAAGGAGGGGATATATGTATACTTATAATTGATTTACTTTGCTGTACAGTAAGAGCTAATAACGTTATAAAGCAAATCTACTCCAATAAAAAATAATTAAAATAAATATCACAGGAGGAACCAGGTTTTTCTAATTAAGAATCCATGTATTTGACTTAAGGTGGCTGAGACATAATTTAGGACCTGAGAAAGATTTTAGAATAATGGTTGGAGAAAAGACATATTTCAGACAACAGGATGGTAATAACACAGGCTAATAAAGTGAGGAAAACACATGTAGTTGAATGATTTGAGAACTTTGGTTTTGGAGGGAATATTTTTAAGATGAAAGCAGCAAGGTCATGTTGTATGATTAAAGGACATTAGCATGTGAAAGGCTGTCAATCTAAAATGGAATTGGAGGATATGAAAGGGAGACTCTCAGGCATGCACCCTCAGAAGAAGGAAACCTGAAGACTGAATTCCATCAATGGCTTTTTTACAAAAGACTGAGACTTATCTTCTGACCAATGAACATTTGCCAAGAATCTCTTCCCTACCTCCAGCCAGTAATGTACTATTTAAATTCTGCCTATACTTTATGTTATACATGCATTCACTGAATTACAACTCCTCCACTGTTCCCGAATAAACTCAAATCATGGTAATTTGAATTTGCCTCAGCTTTCCTGTTTATTTAGGTTGACAAGTGAAAAGGAGAAAATAATAATAATAAAAAATGATGTGATACTGGACCTGGTATGGTCTGGAGGCTCAATCATGGGATGTCAAATGTTCCTCCTCCAAGAAGTGGAGGCATTAACCTTGAATAATAGCAGTGGAAGGAGAGAAGGAAGTCAAAAAGGATTTAAATGATAAGCTTTGTTTGTAAGAGCAAAGATGCAGACTATTTCCCAAAGCTTTGTTTTGCGGGATTTTGTTTGTTTGCTTTGTTTCTCTATCTAAAATTTGCCTTTTTTTTCTTCTCCTTCCTATCATTGATGTGTTCCCTAAATTGTAGTTAACTGAAGCGTCTGATAAGGTGGCTTCTAGCTAATCAAGGCTTTTATCTATGTTGTTTGCTCACTGACAGATTAATTGCCTGAATTGCCTTTTTATGTTTAAGTAGTCCTGAGAAGGAAATTTAGCAATTAAAATGATTTAGACTCAGCAGCTTATGTAGCAATTCAAATGACATTTGAAAGATAGTGCAGAAAATTAATAAGTGATTGTATAAAATAATATGTAGCAAAAATGTGTTTGTTGCTATAATTAAAAGTGAGTAACTTAGTGATCCAGGTCAGTTTTTACAAAGAATCAATCAGCTGGGCTTTTCAAATGGCTTTAAAAATTGATTGTTTCTAATCAGAAATATTTCAACTTCAGACATGGATTTGAATATTCAATTAACTGATTTTGAAGTAATATGTTATGCACTATATTTTATGTAGCTGATAAGTAATTTCTTGTAGAAGTATAGTAAGTACTCATAAAAGTTTAATTAACTAGAGACTTCAAATCAGTATATTAAGAACAGATTTTTATATTTTCAATTATTAAAGAAAGTGTGCCAATATAGGTTTTTATTTTAATACTTCATTTTAAGCACTGCTCTATATATTCACTATATATAAATAAGTATAAGACAGGAATAAAATCTTTAAAGCATTTACATATTGGAAATTATACCAACAAATAAGAATACTGTTAAAAATCAGAAGCATATATTTCTAGATTTACCTGTATGAAGTTACAGGTGAATAAATAATGCACAGATATGTATGTGTGAAATTTCACAAAATGGAAACATTATAATCTATGCAACTGTAATTTTTCTTTTAACATATGTTGAATATATTTCTAAGCCCATAACTATTAATTTTCATAGGTATGAATTTAGCTGTATAAAGTTTTCATTATATGTATTTATGTAATTAACACAATATACACTAATATACTCTAATATACTAAAAATAGGATTTAATCATGAAAAAGAAGTAAATAAAAACTTTTGATATTTGACTAATTTGTCTCTAGAAAGGACATAATTTATTTTCCTAAATTTCCTTTGTAAGGGAAAGTGTTAGCAAATCATCATCCCTAAGCCTTATTTGGCCTGCCACTATTTGTTGTAAATGAAATGTTTTCAAAACAGAGCAACACTCTTTTGTTTACCTATTATTTTATAATTTTTCATTTGTTACCTACATTTTAGAGTAGTTACAACTGAGACTGTATAGTATTTGTATTTAAGATTGTCTAAATTTTTACTATTTTCTTTTACAGAAAAATTTTGTAGGCCCTAGTATTAAAGCTTCCCCCATAGTCTTATAAATATCTTATTCTATATTTAATGACAAAACAGCAGATTAAAAGTAAAATAGAATAAAATCTGTTTTAATTTATTTAACAACTGAGATTTAATGTTTTCATCTGTATATCGTCTCTGTATTTCTTTCATTCTCACTGCCACCTTTTCCAGCATGACATTCACTTAAAAAAAAATCAATTTATTTTTTATTGAAGAATAATTGATTTACATAATTTTGCCATTTTCTGTCAAACCTCAGCATGAATCATCCATAGGTATCCCCTCCCTTTTTAACCTCCCTCTCAACTCCCTCCCCATCCCACCCCTCTAGGTTGATACAGAGCCCTGTTAGAGTTTCCTTCTTGTTGATACAAGAAAGCTCTCTATATGCTGTAGATGTGAATTTTTTAAACAATTCTATTGAGGAATAATTAACCTACCATAAAATTCAACCCTTTTAAGTGCATAATTCATGATTTTTAGTGAACTTACAGAGTTATACAGTCATTACTACAATCCAGTTTTAGATCATTTCATCACTTCCAAAAGATCCCTAATGTCCTTTGCAATTAATCCCCAGTTACAACTCTAGCCCTAGGCAACCACTATTGTCAAGCTATTTTCTACCACTAAATATTTTCTTCTCCTACACCTTCTCTATGAAAAAAATCATGCATTATGTGGCCTTTAGGATAAAAGTTTGTCTTTATCCATCTACAAGTGGGTGGACATTTATCTGCACTATTTTGAATAAATGCTGCTACATACTTTTGGATACAAAGCTTTATGCAGAGATACATTTCCAGTTTTCTTGGTAGATGTCCAGAGTTAGAATTACATTGGACATTTTTGTGTAAATTACTAAAAAGTTGCCAAATTATACCCAGAGTGGTGGTACAATTTTATATTCCCATGAGCAGTGTATAAAGGTTTCAATTTCTCTGCATAACTTTTCTTATTACAGTAAGTCCCTGACATACAAACCTTCAAATTGTGAACCTTCAAAGATACAAACAAGAATTTGCCTGTCCAATCACGTGTCTAGTGTATAATGTCATGAGTATTCTTCCTTTACAAGTAGTTGTGTTCTTTAAAGTACTGTATGGAGTTCAGTACTTTTATTTCAAACCTAGGATGTTCAGAAGCAAGCATAAAAGCAGCCATGATTGAAATTGGTACTACTGTAATTTTCAAGGTGCAGTACTGTATGATTAAAAATGTTTACTTTTTGTTTGTTTTTAATGTGTTATTTGTATGAAAAGTATTATAAAGCTGTTACAGTACAGTGCTATATAGCTACTTGTTTTGAAGTACCTAGGCTAACATTGTTGGAATGAAACTTGTTTGTATGCCTTACTGTATCTTTTTTTAAAAAATTATTATTATAGACATGCTAGTATGTCTGAAGTAGTGTCTAACTGTGCTTTTAATTGGGATTTCCCTATTAACTAATGTTGAGCATTTTTCCATGTGCTTAGTGGCCATTTCTGTGTCTTCTTTTGAGAAAGATCTATTCAAAGCATTTTCCCATTTTTAATTGGTTTGCCTTTTTATTATTCTTTATACATTTTCAAATGAAGTCCTTTTTCAGATATATGATACATAAATATTCCTCTCCTTTTGTGGGTTTTCTTTTCACATTCCTTGATAATTTTGAAGCACAAAACTTTCTTTTAATAAAATCGAGTTTATTTTTTTCTTATATCACTTTTGCTGTTGGTGTCACACTTAAGAAGTCACTGCCATTCTAAGAGGGGGAGGTTCATAGCAATACAAGCTTACCTTAAAAGACAAGAGAAACATAAAATAAACAACCTAAATTTTCACCTAAAGCAACTAGGAAAAGGAAAGAATACCAAAGTAAGTAGAAGGAAAGAAATCATAAAAATCAGAGCAGAAATAAGTGAAAAAGAAATGAAGGGGACTATAGAAAAAATCAACAAAACTAAAGGCTATTTTTTGAGGAGATAAATAAAATAAACAAACCATTATCCAGACTCATCAAGAAAAGAAGGGAGAAGAATCAAATCAATAAAATTAGAATTGAAAGTGGAGAAATTACAACAGACAACACAGAAATAGAAAAGATCATAAGAGACTACTGTGAACAATTATATTCCAATAAAATGGACAACTCAGAAGAAACGAACAAATTCTTAGAAAAATGTAACCTTCCAAAACTGACCAGGAATAAATAGAAAATCTTAAGAGACCTCTCACAAGCATGGAAATAGAAAATGTAATAAAAAATCTTCCAACAAACAAAAGCCCAGCACCAAATGACTTCATAGGTGAATTTTACCAAAAATTTAGAGACGAACTAACACCTATCCTATTCAAACTCTTCCAGAAAATTGCAGAAGAAGGCAAACTCCCAAACTCATTCTATGAGACCACCATCACTCTAATGCCAAAACCAGACAAAGATGCCACGAAAAAGAAAACTATAGGCCAATATCACTGATGAACATAGATACAAAAATTCTCGACAAAATTCTAGCAAACAGAATCCAACAACATATTAAAGTGATTACACATAATGACCAAGTGGGTTTTATCCCAGGGATGCAAGGATTCTTCAATATTCACAAATCTATCAATGTAATACAGCATATTCACAATTGAAAGACAAAAACAATATGATTATCTTAATAGATACAGAGAAAACCTTTGGCAAAATCCAACACCTATTTATGATCAAAACTCTCCAGAAACAAGGCACAGAGGGAACATACTTCAACATAATAAAAGCCATATATAACAAATCCACAGCAAACATTATCCTCAATGGAAAAAAATAATTAAAAGCATTTCCCTTAAAAACAAGAACAAGAAAAAGGTGCCCACTCTCACCACTACTATTCAACATAGTTTTGGAAGTACTAGCCACAGCAATCAGAGAAGAAAAATAAATAAGAGGAATCCAGATTGGAAAAGGAGAAATAAAACTCTCACTGTTTTCAGATGACATGATTTTCTACATAGAAAACCATAAAGACACCACCAGAAAATTCCTAGAACTAATCAATGAATATAGTAAAGTTGCAGGATATAAAATTAAGACAGAGAAATCCTTTGCATTCCTATACACTAACAATGAGAAAACAGGAAGATAAATTAAGGAAACAATCCCATAAACCATTGCAATGAAAAGATTAAAATACTAGGGAATAAATTTACCTAAAGAAACAAAAGACCTATATATCAGTTCAGTTCAGTCGCTCAGTAGTGTTCGACTCTTCCCGACCCCATGAATCGTAGCACGCCAGGCCTCCCTGTCCATCACCAACTCCCAGAGTTCACTCAGACTCACATCCATCGAGTCAGTAATGCCATCCAGCCATCTCATCCTCTGTTGTCCCCTTCTCCTCTTGCCTCCAATCCCTCCCAACATCAAAGTCTTTTCCAATGAGTCAACTCTTTGCATGAGGTGGCCAAAGTACTGGAGTTTCAGCTTTACCATCATTCCTTCCAAAGAAATCCCAGGGTTGATCTCCTTCAGAATGGACTGGTTGGATCTCCTTGTAGTCCAAGGGACTCTCAAGAGTCTTCTCCAACACCACAGTTCAAAAGCATCAATTCTTCAGCGCTCAGCCTTCTTCACAGTCCAACTCTCACATCCATACCTGATCACTGGAAAAACCATAGCCTTGACTAGATGGACCTTAGCTGGCAAAGTAATGTCTCTGCTTTTGAAAATACTATCGAGGTTGGTCATAACTTTTTTTCCAAGGAGTAAGCGTCCTTTAATTTCATGGCTGCAATCACCATCTGCA
>SJXO01005001.1:2877-27186 GCA_006408615.1 Connochaetes taurinus
GGGGGGCGTCAGGCCGGCTCTGCGCAGGGACGCGTGCCCCCCGAGCCCACGGCCGCCCGCCTCACCTCCACCTCGTCGCAGTGGAAGAAGTGGACGTCAGGCTTGCTCTGGTCCGAGTCCTGGCACACCAGCAGCAGCACGGACGGGTAGCGCAGCTGGTTGAGCACCGTCTGGCTGTGCCGCACGCTGGGCAGAGGGAAGTTCTCCAGCTCCTCCTGGGGGACAGGAGGCTGGGACCGGCTCACGGGGGTGGGCTCAGGCAGGGGGCGCCACGGACGCGCGCTGACTGGCCTGGCCTGTGGCCTTCACGCCGCAGACACGGCCCACAAGGGGCCGGCGCACAGACGCGGCCGGACCGGCAAGGTCCACGCCGCGGGCCCGCCTCGGTCCAGCCCTGGAGGGCTCTGGCGAGGGGCGCGGGGCTCCCGTGACTCCAGCCCCGCCCGGTCCTCCTGCCCTCTGCCCTCCGCCTTCAGGTCCCACAGACAGGCCCAGCACGCCCGGGTCGCTGCCCCCACCCGCCTGGCAGGACCAGCCCGCACCCTCCTCCCGCCGAGGCACCTGCGACTCCATATCCAGCAGTCGCAGCGACTGATCGTTGACCTGCAGCAGCATCTCCTGTGTCCAGATTTTCTCCTTGGAGCTCAGCTGCACCAGCTTCCGGATGGCGAATGATGAACGTAGCCAGGTGCTGGGTGGGTGGGCAGGGTGTCACCCTGGGCACAGCCCTCCTGGTGTCCAGGGCCAAGGGGCTGTGCCGGGTGGGGGGGGTCCTGAGGGGAACAGCCCTGCCCTGGGGCTCTGAGGAGACAAAGCCCACCTTGGGGCTGTCTCTGGGGGCCACAGACAGGCCCCGGCGAACCCTTAGCAGCCCTGCACACACCCGCCAGCCTCGTCCGCCCGTGGCTGGGGGACGCAGCGCCCTGGTCCCCTGCAGCCGGGTGGGGCCTCCACCCCTGCTGTCTCTGCCCACCTGGCTGCTCCCAACTCACTCTTCCTTTCAGACACTCCTGGGGCCCTTTCCTCCCTGACTGCCCAGCCACAGTCTCCCTGTCACCACGTCCCTGACCTGCCCTTTTGTTTATCGTCATCCGATTTACGTGGGGTACCACGCGCTTCTCTGCCGCCTGCCTGCTGTCTCCCCTGTGACAGGGCCGGGCCCATGGCAGGCCCCCGGTGAATGTGTAGGGAGGGAGTGAGCAGCCCACAGGGGCCCCCGGCCGGCCAGCCCTGCCCACCCCCTCCTCTCTCTGGAAGCCTGGCTCGGGCACCTTGTCCTCCCAGGAGCCCCCGAGTGTCTGTGCCAACCTTTGCTGAGACAGCTGGGTAAATACTGACATAAACTCTTAAGTAGGCAAGGCTTAGCCACAGAACGTGGATGCGGGAAGGGGGACTTTGCGTAACCTCAGGAAGGCTTCTCCCCTGGGGGACTTTGCTAAGCCAGGAAGAAAACCCAGATACTCAAAAGATCAGGACTTCCCTGGGGGTCCTGTGGCTAAGGCTGTGCTGCCACTGCAGGGGCTGCGGGTTCGATCCCTGGTTGGGGAGCTAGGATCCCACATGCCAGGCAGCACGGCCACAAGAAATAAAAAAGGAAACAAAAAGACAAAACCCATAAATCTGACCTAAAAAAAATTCTGCTTGTGAAAAAAAATACCACATACAAAGTTTAAAAAAAGTGAGAAAACACAAAATAATAGCTATAACAGACTTGACGCAGACTTTCTTAAAGCAGAAAAAGACTGATCTGTACAATGATAGTTCTTACTTTGTTAAGAGCTCTATTTTGTTTAATAATTAAAGACACCAACAGTAAATGAATAAATAATGAAAGAATAAGTAAATAAGTATAAAAGATTAACAGCCCAATTGAAAAATCGACAAAAGGTATGAACAGAGAGTCTACAGGAAAATAGATACGGAATAACCTTTCAGTATAGAAAATTAGATACCGGGGACCTCCCTGGCAGGCCACTGGTTAGGACTCTGAGCTCTGACTGCCGAGGGGTCCGGATTCAGTCCCTGGTCTGGGAACTTAGATCCCACAAGCCACATGGTGCAGCCAAAAAGCAAAAGAAGAAAATTTTATGCAGACTCATTCAATACCAGAATTGCAGATTGAGGCTCATGAGAATATTCCTTTAAGAACGAGTTTCCCGCATTCTGTTGCTCTTGTGGGTTAAGATGTGGAGAAAGGGGGCCTCGCCTGGCAGCTCCGGGAGGAGTTGGTGACACCGGGCCGGGCCAGGGGCTTCCCTCTTAGGTTTCCACCCAGGCAACCTGCACATGTGCAGGGAGAAGCCCACTCCCCGCACAACTCGGAGGCTGGGCTCCAGGTCCACGGGCAGGTTGGAGAGGGAGCAGACACACGCAGTGACTGTCAGGCAGCCCGTCTGTCTGCAAAGCATACCAAGCATACCGCCCGTCCTTCCAATCCCCTGAAGACACAGCCTGTGTCCTCTGACACAGTAGGGTTAATTTAGCAATCAATACCAGACTCTTTACTGCCAAACCTACCAACCGGAAATTGAGCAACATCTTTCTAAATTACTCTGGGTCCACACCTGGAGAAACACACACTTCCAAAGGACCAGTGAGTGGAAGGAAATCACCAGGAAAATGAAACACCTAGTATCAAAGGAGAACAGACACAAAATAATCCCAGACTTACGGGGTGCAGCAGCAGCAGCCTAGAGCGAGTTCATACCTATAAACGCTCACACTGTTAAACGCTTAAAAAGTAGAAAGATCTAAACAACCCATGGGTCAAAGAAGTCACAAGGAAAAGCGGAAACTATTCCAAGTTGCATCCAGGTGGAGAGGTTTAGAGATTATCAGAGTCAGTGAAGTAAGTCAGACAAATACCATATGGTGTCACTCATATAGGGCTTCCCTGTAGCTCAAGTGGTAAAGAATCTGCCTGCGAAGGAGACCAGGGTTCAATGCCTGGGTCGGGAAGATCCTCTGGGGAAGGGAATGGCAACACACTCCAGTATTCTTGCGTGGAGAGTCCCATGGACTGAGGAGCCTGGTGGGCTACAGGTCGTGGGGTCTCGAAGAGTCGGATCACGCATACGTGGAATCTAATTTTAAAATACGACACAGACGAACTCACTCACCAACCAGAAACAGACTCACAGGTTTCAGAAACAAGCTCTGGCTACCAGAGGGGAAAGTGGGGGGAGAGAGAAATTAGGAGCCTGGGATTAACACACTGCCATATATAGAACAGGGAACCAACAAGGGCCTACTGTGTAGCACGGGGAACTCTCTGCAGTGTTCTGTAAAAGCCTACACGGATAGAGAATCTGAAAAAGGAGGATTATCTGGATAGCTGAGACACTTTGCTGTACATACACAACACTGTAAATCAGCTACACTCTAATAAAGTAGAATTAAAAAAGAAAATGTTCTGAGCTGAATAATCAAAACAAGCACATCAGAACTTGCAGGAGACCGCTAAAGGAGTCCCTCGGGGAACATTATGGCTATAAGTGGACATCAGAAAAAAAGAAGGGCAGTTTCAATGGTCTGCGCGTTCTTCTTAGGAAACTAGAAACTGACAACCACATGGAACCTTGTGGGACTTCCCTGGTGGCCCACTGGCTCAGACTCTGCAGGGGCGAGTGGTTCAGTCCCTGGTCAGGGAACCAGATTCAGTGAAGACGGAAGACCCCACGTGCTGTAGCTAAGCCCTCTCATAGCCGCGGAAATAAAAAAAGGAAACCAGAGCAAGTGGGAAGGAGGGAATCACAGCCGCGGAAATAAATGTTAAAAAAGGAGACCAGAGCAAGTGGGAAGAAGGAAATTAAGAGCAGAAACCAACAAACTAGTAAAACAAACAGAGAGAAAAATTCACAAAGCCCAAGGTTGGTTCTGAAAGGATTGATGAAATTGATAAACCCTTAGCAAGACTGATCAAGAGAAAAATAGAGAAAACACAAATGATCAATAACCAGAAGGAAGGAGGGGGAATAACTAGAGATCGTACAGGCATAAAAGTGAATTCATAATAAAAGAAACCGTGCCAGAAGGAAAACCCTATATTCAGGGCCTCACAGGTGAATCCCAACAAATACTTGAAGAAAGGAGTCCCAGCCTTCCATCCGCTGTTTCTGAAGACGAGAGGAGCAGCAGCGCCGCTCCACTCATCTTATAAGGCCGACATAATTCTGATACCAAAACCTACCAAGGGCTTTGCAGGAAGAGAAAACTGCAGACCGATGTTCTATAACTATTAGTGCAAAAAATCCTTAACAAAATATTAGCAAATTAGTCTTGCCAACACATAAGAAGGATAAGAAACCATTAGTAAATGAAATTTATCCTAGAAATGCAAGGCTGGTTCAACATTTTAAAAAAACAGTGATTCAGGACTTTCCTGGTGGTCTGGTAGTTAAGAACCTGCTTGCCAAAGCCAGGGACACAGGTTCCATCCCTGTTCCAGGAAGATCCCACATACCGAGGGGCAAGTAAGCCCATGTGCCCCCACTCCTGAACTCGAGTGCCTTAGCCCGTGCTCTGCAGCGAGAGAAGCCATCACAAAGACAAGCCCGTGCTCCGCAACAAGAGGAAGCCCGTGTGCAGCGCAGCAGACCCAACGCAGCCCAAAACCCCAAAACCCAGCAAGACTCATACGTTAACAGGATAGCAAGGACATCCCAACTGAGGAAGCACTTGATAAAATTCAACAACTTTCATGATAAAAACTCTCAGCAAACAGAAGAATGGAAAGGAACGTTCCCGTTCTCGTAAAGGGCGTCTACAGAGACAGGCAGCTGACGGAACAGGGAGTTCTGAACACTTCCTTCTGGACGGGACATAGGCAAGGATGCCCACCATCATTATTGTTGAGCACTATCCTGATGGTTCTAGCAAGAGCAATAATGTAAGAAAGACGAAGTGGTTACAATTAACAAATTAAGCACTGTATTTTCAGACAAAACGACTCATAAAAGATCCAATTAATCTACAAGCAATTCCTGAAACGAATGAATTCAGCGAAGACTCAGGATACTCAATCACTTTACAAAATTCAATTGTACAAAACAATGCTACAAGACAACTGGAAAATTAAATTTAAAAAATGATATAACTTATAACAGCATATAAAAATCAAACACCTAAGGAATATTTTAACAAAGAGCTGTGAGACCTCTGCAGTAAAAAAAAATCACAAAAAGGCCTGAGAGAGATTAGAGAAGACCTAGTAAGTGAAGAGGTGCCCCGTTTATGGGTGGGAAAGACGCAGAGCGAAGTCTCCCTAAACTGATCCTCAGACTCGACTCAGTGCAAATCAAGATTCCAGCAGGCTTCTGGGGCGAGGGGTAAAAATGGACAATTTGATTCTAAAATGTCAATGCAAGCCCGAAGAACTTAGACTAGTCAAGAAAACCTTAAAGAAAAAGAACAAAATTGCCTGATTTCAAGACGCTTAATAAGCCAGGAAGAGGTAGAATTGTATGAAGCACAGAGAATCCAGGAACAGACCCATCCAGACCCAAACAGTCACTCTTTGACAAAGGCCCCAAAGTGATTAGGAGGGAGGAAAAATAGCTTTGTTGTAACTGCACTTCCCTACAGGGAAGGTTGGCCTTGGGTCTCAAACCAAACAATGAATTTAAAGTGGATTACAGCTCTAAAAGGTGGAAGTGGTGGCAGAACCCTCTTCGTGGGCTCTAAAATCGCTGCAGATGGTGGCTGCAGCCATGAAATTAGAAGATGCTTACTCCTTGGCAAGAAAGCTATGACACACCTAGACAGTGTTAAAAGCAAAGACGTCGTTTTGCCGATGTCTGTATAGTCAAGGCTGCGGTCTTCCTAGCGGCCATGCGCAGATGTGAGAGCAGGGCCATAAAGAAGGCCGAGCGCCCAAGAACGGATGCTTTCAAACTGTGGTGCTGGAGAAGACTCTTGAGAGTCCCCTGGACAGCAAGGGGATCAAACCAGTCCGTCTTACAGGAAATCAACCCTGAACACTCCTTGGAAGGACGGACACTGAAGGTGAAGCCCCAGGCCTTTGGCCCCTGATGCGAAGAGCTGACTCAGCAGAAAAGACCCTGACGCTGGGCAAGACTGTGGGCAGGAGGCGAGGGGGCGACAGGGGAGGGGAGGGCCGGACGGCACCACCAATGCGACGGGCATGAACTTGGGTAAACTCCGGGAGATGGAGAGGGACAGGGGAGCCTGGCGTGCTGCGGCCCCTGGGGTCTCGAAGAGCCAGGCCGCGCTTGGAGACTGGACAGCAACACAGACCTCAGTGGAACAGCCGAGACGATGCGAAGAGCTGACTCAGCAGAAAAGACCCTGACGCTGGGCAAGACTGTGGGCAGGAGGCGAGGGGGCGACAGGGGAGGGGAGGGCCGGACGGCACCACCAATGCGACGGGCATGAACTTGGGTAAACTCCGGGAGATGGAGAGGGATAGGGAAGCCTGGCGTGCTGCGGCCCCTGGGGTCTCGAAGAGCCAGGCCGCGCTTGGAGACTGGACAGCAACACAGACCTCAGTGGAACAGCCGAGACGGCAGAGCGGGACTTCCCACGTGGCGCTGGTGGTGAAGAGCCTGCCTGCCAGTGCCGGAGACGCAAGAGGCGAGGGTTTGACCCCTGAATCGGGAAGATCTCAGTTTGTGGGGTCACAAAGAGTTGGACATCACTGAAGCGACTCAGCACACACACAGACTGCCAAGTGTCCAGAAGAAAACGCAAGACGTTTTCAGAGCCTTGGGCCAAGCGATGACCGAAGCGAATAAGACTTCTCAAGCTCCCCCAAACCACCTAACCATTAAAGAAAAAAATGGATGTGACTGGAAGTCATCAAAGTTAAACATTTCTACCCGCTTCAACACAGTTAATGCATGTGCGTCGACAAGCCAGACTGGGAGGAGGTATTTCTTATCCATACACCTTTAGCTGAATGCGAAGGACCCACCACTGGTCAATAAGAAACCTATACATCTGATGTGGACACAGGCAGCACCCCACGAAGGGATCAGGGGCCAGGCGGGGCTTTGGACCTGGAGAACTCTTTCGTACACACAGCATCTTTGAAATAAGTTTACCAAGCAGAAGAGCAAAGATGGTTGTAAACTCTACGAATTCAGTTTTACAGGATTCTCAAAAACGCGCAACTGTGGGAATAGAGGGCGGAGCGGTGCTGCTGAAAACTGGGGCACGGGCGGCTGCAACCACGAAGGACAGAGCCGTCCGGTGTCCTGAGCGCGCTGGCGCAGAGCCTCACACTCCAACCCCCGAGGTCACAGTGCGTCGCTGCTGCTGCTGCTGAGGCGCTTCAGTCGTGTCCGACGCTGTGCGACCCCGTAGACGGCAGCCCACCGGGCTCCCCCGTCCCTGGGATCCTCCAGGCAAGGACACTGGAGGGGGCTGCCATCGCCTTCTCCACACCATGTGTTAGTTTGGGATAAAGAAACAAATCCACAAGCCTCGGGTGCCCCCTCCCATTGCCGCGGTCGGTCTGATCTTGTCGCCACCTCTCTCTCTCGGCTTCAGTTTCCTCGTCTGGGTGGTGGTTTAGTCACTAAGTCGAGTCTGACTCTGCAACCCCATGGACTATAGCCCCCTAGGCTCCTCTGTCCGTGGGATTTTCCAGACAAGAATACTAGAGCGGGTTGACATTTCCTTCTCCCGGGGATCTTCCCGACCCAGGGATGGAACCCACAGACCCGCATCTCCTACAGGCAGATTCTTTCACTTCTGAGCCATCAGGGAATGCAGGCGGGGCCACAGATCGCCCACTTCCTCAGCCCTGCTGGCTGCTGGGTGGGCAGGAGAGGTACCCCGAGCTGGGGTCCTTCACAGGCTTGTATGGACTAAAATCTAGGAGAAGGGCTGGGAGGCCCCAGTGACCAGGTGGCTCCTCACCAGGAGGGCAAAGTCCATCTGTGGAGGCCTGCCCTGGGTGCTGAGCCAGCAGCAGGCACAAGCTGGCTGAACAGAGGCCTCCTGTGCAGGCTGGCATGAGGGGCTGATCACAGCATGACCCCGGGCAAAAGCCCCAGGACCCCCTTGGCTCAGTGGACCCGCTCTGTAGACAAGAAGGCTGAGGCTCAGAAAGCAGTGACTCCCGTGGCTTCCGGGGCAAGGAGGGTTCTATAGGGAGGAAAGTATTTACCTTCCTGCTCCAGGACCCCCCACTTTCCTGCTCCGGGGTCCCCACCCCCACCTTCCTGCTCCAGGTTTCCCCCCCACCTTCCTGCTCCAGGTTTCCCCCCCACCTTCCTGCTCCAGGACCCCCCACCTTCCTGCTCTGGGGTCCTCCCACCTTCCTGCTCCGGGCCCCCCTGCTTCCTCCCTTCTCATCCTTTCCCAGCCCTTTTGTCCTGCAGGTTGGGACAGTGACCAGGAACCAGGAACTTGCCAGCTGCCAGGAACAGGAAGGTCATTTAAAAAACATGTTTCCTGGGTTCTAAGTGTGAATTAAAACTGACCCGGGAGCAAAGGCCTCCTGAGCTGTCAGCTGGTCTAGAGTTCGGCTGCCCATCTTTCAAGGCCCCCAGGAGGAGCTCAGAAGCGAGCCTGACGGCTCCGCCCTCCCGCTCCAGCCTCTGCTGTGGGGCCAGGAGGACAGCTTCCTCCCCACTGGGCCCTCCGTCTGAGGGCTGCGGGGGCACCCAGAGCCCATCCTCGCCTGCCTGTGTCCGGGCGTCCCCTCTCCCTGACACAGCCGCAGGGCTCCTGCGCCCCTCACACTGGGAGCTCCCCGGACGAGAGTGGGGCTCCCCACCGGCGGGGAGCTCAGACGCGGCCTGCTGCGGGCCCACACCTCCCCGGGCCGGGCCTCCGTTTCCCTACACAGAGCACAGGCGCGCCCTGTGGGGCGGGGGCTCACCTGGACGTGGTACTGGGAGGTCTCGTGCATGATGAGGTTGGAGTTGGAGTACTTCTTCCTCTGCTCTGAACAGGAGACACCGTCACTCGGCCCCACAGGCAGGACCCAGGCAGGGCCGAGGGGAGGCCAGAGCACAGGCTGCCTGTGGGCCCTTCACGACCTCCAGGATGGACGCGGGCGCGTGGAATGGGGGGCGGCCTCTCCTGGCAGAACCTGGGGCTCCCTCCGTCCGCAGGAGGGACCCCCAGCTCAGCGAGGTGAAGGCACGGCTGTGCCCAGGTCTGCCCTGGAGCGGGTGTAGGAGGCTCAGCCTCTCCCCGCGTAGGCCCCGGGCCCATCTGCCTGGGGAGGGGTCTGGTCCAGGCCTTGCCCCGACTCCAAGAGCTGCCAGAGACCATCTCCCTGCCCCTCCCGGGGCTCCTTGCTTTCCAGGGCCTGTGTGACTGAGGGAAGGTCAGAGCTGGGCGAGGGGGGCTGGCCAGGCCCTGCCCTCCGGGAGTAGACACCTGGCACTTAGCCCAGCAGGAGCCCCGGCACCCCCCCTCCGGAGGATCAGGTGGCAGAGAGCAGCGCAGAGAATCAATATTGATGCTCCCTGAATTATTCCTAAGGCCTCTCCCCTTACTGACCCACTGGGGGAGGGCTGTTCTGTGGCCAGAGTTTGGGGGTGGGCCTGAGCACCTGTTGGTTGGTTTGGGCCCAGGGGCCTCCTCTGGGGGCCCAGGCTGTTCTGCCTTCCCCTATGGGGGCCTGGCACAGCCCTGGGGAGGGCAGTAGGGGAGACTCCCCGCTGAGCTGCCCCAGCCTCCTGTTGTCAAACCTCACTCACCAAACAGGTCCTTGGCACTCATCTTGGGCACACCGTCAGACCGGCCCAGGCTGCCGCTGCAGAGGAGGGGCTCGTGAGGGTGGGGCCACGCCACTAAGGGTTTGGTGCCCGGCCCACACCTGAGTGGGCAGGGGGATCAAGCGAGCCCCTCGGCCAGGCCCGGCCGGGGCCCTGCCGCTCCCACGCAGGGCCTGGGTCTCCTCCTCCCCACCCCCCAGGCCAGGGCCTGGCCAGACTCCCCAGGGTGCCTGGGTAGGTGGTCCTCAGGGAGCAGAGCCCAGCCTTCTGGACACAGCAGGCCCAGTCCTGCTCCACGTCCTGGCTGGTGCTCACTGCACCCCCATCGCTCCGCAGACCCTTGGTCCTCCACAGGGATCTCTAGGGCATGCCAGCAGGGGGGCCCCACCCCCAGAGGCTGTCTGGGGTAGAGTTTTGAGGACTATGTCCTGGGGCTCTGCAGGGGCCTCAGGGGAAGCAGGCACCTTCCAAACAGAGGGAATAGTAAGTTTAAAGGCCCTGAGGCAGGTCAGAGCCAGACAAGGGAGGAAGGCAGGAGAGGCTGAGGCGAGAGCCTGGGGAGGGAGGCAGGGGCGTAGGGACACAGAGCCACCCCCTGGGTGCCAAGCACAGCCTGGCACCCCTGGGCCAGGATGACGTGCCCTGTGGGATTCTGTGCTCTGTGGGGACACCGGGGCCCACACCTGCACCCAGCAGATGTCACCAGGGACGCCATCCATCTGTGGCTTTAGTGTTAGGGGCCTGCAGGGTCGGGCCACAAGCCAGCGGTGCTGGCATCCAGGGCAGGGACTGCCTAGGACTTTCTGGCTTGACCAGGTTCTACCTACAGAGAAGCTCCCAAGAGGGTTGAGGGACTGGGGGCTTCAGGTCACCTCTCCGTGTCCCCAGGGTCTGGACTTGGCCAGATTCCTCTGTCCATCTGCCTGTGGAGAATGTCCGGAATGCTTCTGACCTCAGTAGGTGAACCGGAGTGTTTGATTAGTGGGATTCCTGGAGGGCTGAGCTGAGGGTGCTGGGCACGTGTGTCCAATACACACACACACACACACACCCCTGGGTGAAACCCAGGCCTGTGGGCGGACACCTGGGTTGTTCTCTGACTCCCTGGGGCGGGGTGGGGGGACTCAGAGCCAGCCAGGAAGGTGACTCCAGGCGCTGGCATCTGGGTTGGGAAGCAGCTGGGGGAGGGGCCGCCTACGGGGCAGGAGTGGGGAGCATGGGCTTCGGCTGGCTGGGGTGGGGCTGGCACTGGCCCTGAGGGCCACGGGCTGCACTTCGGTTTCACTGTGGCCATTTTCCGGGTGCACAGGGATGACCGCATGTTGTGCCGGGTCAGGCCTGGAGGGGAGGAGGCCCGAGCAGGGCAGGGAGGAGGCCCAAGCAGGGCAGGGAGGGCGGAGGGACCAGCTCCAAGTTCAAATTCCAGCTCCCAGAAGAGTGACCTTGGGGAGGAGTCAGCTTAAGGCCAGGGAGCCAGGTGGGGCCCTGGGACGGGGGAGCCCCTCCAGCTGGGCTGTGCCCAGGTCTGGACGCTGCAGGCACTGCTGGGCGGGGCGGGAGCCACGGCTGCCACAAGCAAAGCTGGAGCGGAGTAGGGGGTCTCGGGGTCAGGCTGCCCTAGCAGAGGCAGAGGAGTCGCCCGCCAGGCCCTGCCTCCCAGCAGAGCTGGGGCTGACTACATCAGGGCAGGGACACAGGTGGTCAGTGGGCACTTCAGAAGCCCGGGAGCCCTGCCCACCGACCTCCCCTGCCATGGCAGACGCCTGAGACACAGGGGCTGCCCAGGCCAGGCCAGCGCAACCCAGACTGGAGGCACATGGGCCCGCGCTGCGGGGCCCCAGCTCCCCCACACTCCCCCAGCTCCCCCGGCCCTCCACCTCCCACACCCCAGACTTGACCCAGGGCCTGACCCTGGACTGGGGCTCACTCCCCGGCTCCCACAGCCAGGAAGCCGGCCCCAAAGGAGCCCCCAGCCTGCCCGGCATCGGGGTCGGGGGGCGGGGCCCGGGGCCTTTGAGGGGCAGGAGAACCCCCTCAACACCTCCGTCCCTGGAAGAGGGGCTTCCTCCTACTGAGCCCAAGGTTGGGAGGGGCTGTCTGACTCAGAAGCCACTGGCTTACAAACATCCCCAGCTCACGGCGCCGCCCCAGGACCAGACGGGGCAGGCCAGGCCGCGGGCCCCGCTCCTGGCCGCCAGCCCAGGGAAAGCCCGCGGGCCCGGCGCGGACCCTCTCGCCAATGCCCCGCGCGCCCCAGCCCGGCCTGTACACCCAGGCGGAGCCCCGCGTCGTGCCGCCACCGGGGGAAACCGAGGCCGGGGACCCGCCGTCCGCCGCTCCAGCGCCGAGCGGGTGCGGGCGCCGAGCGAGGTCGCGGCGCTCACCTGCTCTTCTCGCAGCCCCGCTCCGGCCGGCCGGCCGCTGGCCCCTTCGTCCGCGCGTCCTCCTGCCCGTCTGTCGGTGCCTGGCTCGGAAGCAGGGAGGGACGCGCGGAGGGGCCGGGGCGGGGCGCGGGGAGGAACCTGAGCGGCAGGTTAGTCTCCTCGCGCGGGCTGGCCCTGGGCAGGGGCGGGGGCACGCGGATGCCCCGCCCCGCGAGGCTCCCGGGACAGTGCCCCCGCCACACACGCCGTCTCCCTGCGCAAACCCCAGGCGGACAGCCGGGGCGCCGGTGGGCGCGCCCGCGGGGCCGCGAGCCCGTCCCTCGCGAGGGTGGCAGGAGGGCGCACCTTGACGCTTTGAGGTTCTGCAGGCAGGCCGCGCTGCCTGCGGAGCCCCGGGGAGGGCAGACCTGCGCCTGCTAGGTGCCCCCAGCCTCAGGGCCCCAGCACTCGCGCCGGAGGCCCATCCTCTTCGCCTGGTACCCCTCTGGTCTGGAGAGGGCGCCAGGGCCGGGCTTCGGACTGAGTCTCCAAGGTAGGACCACTGGCCAGAGACCCTGCCGTCCAGTGCCCTGAGCCGGCCAGGTGGGGGGCATGGAGGTGTCCCTCCTGACGTCTTTCTTCACGCTGCCCAGCCCAGGTGGGCACTCCGAGAGGGGTGGGGCTGTTCCTGGGCGGGGGTTGGGACGCCTGTGGCCCAGGATGTCCTTGAGTGGCCGGCAGCCGGCGTGAAGGCTCCAGGCAGCAAGCCCCTGCCTTAGGCCAGGCCCCAAGCCCTGCCCGTCGTTCTGTCTTCCCTCCTCCTGAGCTGACCCCCCGGGATGGTGCTGCCCACCGAGCTGGGTGAAGAGGAAGTGGAGAGGAGGGCAGGCGCCCCCAGGGCTCTCCTACTGCTCCTGGGTGGGGGGAACAGGGAAGCGTGTGTGGGGTGCCGGCGTCCCAGGGTCGAGGAGAGTGGGCAGCTTGCCAGGAACCCCTGGGGAAGGAGGCACCCTGTCCTGGAGTGCCGGCGGCACTGCCCCTTCCCACACTGCGGGGGCCTCCCTGCCCGCATCCTGGGGTTCCGGGCGAGCTTGCACAGGGGTGTAGGGAGTGGCTTCGTCCTCCGGCCCAGCCCTGCCTGAGCCCTGGCGAGGCCTGGCTTCCTGATTCTCCCCCTCTGCTGACAACCCCGAGGGGAAGGCAAGCCTGCCCTCGCCCGCTCTTCCTGGAGGCCGAGCCTGAACAGGCAAAAGGGCAAAGGGAGCCGCCGAGGTGGGCACCCTCTGCTCCTCAGAGCGGGAGAGGACCCCCGCGAGGATGCGGCTCGGAGCCTGGAGTCCCAGACTGCCTGTGGCCTCCTCCAACGTGGAGTGACCTGGGGCCAAAGCGATGGGGGTGCCTAGGGCCTGGCCCAGATCCTCGGGAGGGTCGCAAACCCGGAAGGCATCAGGCATTTTGCCACAGGGAGCGGCTGTGGCATCCTCGGAGGCTTCCGGAGCCCACTCAGGGTGCAGGGCTGAAGCTCCGCTGAACGCAAGGAGGGCTCTGCAGGAGGGCACCTCGCCTGGCCTTCGGGCTACAGGTGCTCACAGGTGCTGAGCCCAAGGAGTCAAGGGGCAGAGAGGCGCCACTCGCCCCTGAGGACAAGACCACTGGGGTGATAATTCGGCCCTCCTCGCTGAGGCCAGCCCCGAGGCCTAGGCTGGCGGAGGGCTGCTCCAGAGCTGCTGGGCCTGGGCCCTGATGGACCTGGGCGGAGGGAGAAGCCTGGAGGCAGGTGGCTTCAGGCAGGAGCAGTTCTGGGAGGTACAAACATTCCTTTATTTTAAAGATACAATGAAAAGAAAATATCTAGATATTCAAACAGTGTTATTCTAAACAGAGAAAACGTGCAACTGAAACAAATGCAGGAAGGTCACTAGAAAACACCAGCTTGGATTTCTCCCGGGAACACTCACCGAGGATCTGTGAATGGCACAAATCCCCAGAGAACACTGCCACCAGCTCTCCGCAGCTCTGCAGCGTCCAGATCACCTTTCCTCAGAACACCCGGGCAAAGGGGGATTAGGCAGCCCGCGAGTACCTCCTGTGGGAGGCAGAGCCCAGGACCCCCAAGCTGCCCTGCAGCTGCAGGGGGAACAGAGAGCTCCAGCCCCTGCATGGGGTGGGGTGCCTTGGACCCCGGGAGGCTCTGACCTGGCCGCCTGCTTTCCGAGGAGCCTCAACCCCCTCCGCACCCCAGGGATCACCAGCCAGAACCGGAGCCCTCTCAGGTTCCACCCCCACCCTGCCCCCCGAGCCTGCCCAGGGCCCCTGCTGCAGCGCTCTGTTCTGCCCTGGAGCCCCGCCCCACCTCTGCCTCGCACACCCCGCCGCAAACACACAGTCTCTCTAAAACTGGGGCAGGTGGGCACGAAGATGCCCTTCCTGCTCGAGGTGACAGTTGGGGGACCATGTGCCCTGAGGAGGGCTCCTGTCCAGGGCTGTCCCACAAGGCTGGCACTGCTCACCTAGCTGACGAAAGCAGCGATGGCCACCACCTGCAGGACGGCCTCCAGGCCGTGGAGCGCCAGGAGCGGAGCGCCGAGGGCCGAGTCTACCCGCAGCACCAGGGTCTGCCAGAGCAGGAAGTAGGCAGACAGCAGGGCGGCGCCCACGGTGAGCACCAGGCTGGCAGCCAGCGGCACCTCAGCCTCCATCAGGTTGCCCGTGGTGCCTGGAGAGCAGACAGACGCGATGGGCGGGCAGGGCCTTCCGGACACGGGCGGCTGGGAGGGCCCTGGCGGCATGGCTGTGAGGCCAGAGCCAGCTTCTGACTGCCATGTGGCATCCGAGGGTGTCAGGGGGCAACCCCGAGTGACCATCACATGAGGCCCTCCTGAGTGACCATCACGGGGGACAGGAGTGCCCTCATGAGTGACCATCACAGGGGAGGGAAGTGCTCTCACTGAGGCCCAGCTCTGGGTCTCCAGGTCAGCAGTGGGGGGGGGCAGAAGCAGCCTGGATTTCTGAAAGTGATCCCAACTATCTTCTGACAGCTTTTCCTAATTCCACATGGACTGAGAGGATTTTCTTTAAAATTTCCAGAACTGCTTTCCTCTATGCTGTCATTCTGGAAGATGTCACACACACTCACAAGAAGACAAAGCAGCTGCGTGTCTCATAGACCAGCAGCAGCACAGAAGACGCTCACCTCCAGCCACCCCAGGTGTGACGGGCACAGAGAAAACGCCCAGGGGCCCCGGGGGTGAGGGTTGCCAGGAGACAGGGCAGGGGCAGAGGCCGTCTCTCACCCACCGCCCTCCCACGGCATATGCTCGGGGGCCCCGGCTGTGCCCGCTGCTCTACCCGCCGTTCCGGCAGCAGGAGGAGAACACGCAGCGTGACCTCATTTAAGAGACGCGCCTGTGTGTGTGTGCCTGCGACTAGGAGTGGGGAGGCCTGAGCCCGGCGGTGAGCTGTGACACAGGGAGGGGGCAAGGTTCTATCAGGGCCCCTGCACTTAGGAGATGAGCTGTGATACAAAGAGACGTTTAAAGGTTCCACTTGAAGCTACCAACGCTGTTATCTCAAGCACTATGTGGTTTTCAGTCAACTCACCGAAGTATAACCGAATCGCTTCCAGAATCCCCATCAGAAACAGCAGAGTCAGGTCGAGGACCAGGCAACTGTGAGGATAAGTGAAAACCTGACCTGGAGACAAACCAGCGTCAGCGCAGAGCTCGTGACAGGTGCCCGGGCGCCCACGCCTGTGTGCTGCCTTTTCCCGCGTGACTCACTTTTATACACGAGCAGCAGGAGCGTAGCTAGGAAGTACAGGGCGTAGGACGCTCCGCTCAGACAGAGCAACACCTGCAGGGGGAGCGAGGAGAGCTGGCCAGCGGTTAAGGAGGCTCAGGCCCAGCAGACGGCCCTGCCGGGGCACCCGCCCCAAGGAGGCCAACAGCGGAGGCTCTGACGTCTGCTCGGGGGCCCTGCCGGCGGGCAGGCCCAGCCCAGGCCCCTGCGGGCGGCCATGGAGACCTGACCACCGGCCCCCGCCAGGCTTCCAGTGCCGCCTCGGCTGGCAGGGCCCCTGTGGGGTCGGGGGCGGGGCTGGGCTTCCCTCCCGGGACATCGTCGCCTGAGGACCCAGCACACCTCTGGTGACCGCAGGCTGGAAAGCCTCGGCTTCCTGGGCTTTCCCAGGTGCATCACCCTGACCTGGGTCCCAGTTATAAGACTGAAAGCAGAAAGTGACTTTTCCTCATTTTCTTCAAAGAAAATGTCTTTGAGGGATGGGGGGTGGGGGGGGCAGACTGTTAAATGTTTTGCCCAGAGCTTTGCTCAGCTCTGAACACTTGTCGTTTCTCTAAGTGTTCCAGGAGAGGGCTTTCAGTTTCCTGTGCCTCCTGGGTGGGAGTCAGGCAGCTGCCCCTCAGCGCAGGGCTGAGCAGGAGGCACTGATGGAGGAGGTCAACTCTCTCGCCTGGCAGAGGATGGTCCACCCCCCCCCCCGCAACCCATACTCAGAACCCAGAAGTGGGGGTGGGGCTTGAAGGAGCAAAAAGCAGGAGCCAGGAGCCAACTGCAGGTGCCCTGTGTGGAGGCCTGGGTCCTGGGCTGACAGAGGGCCAGGGCATGGAGCAGCAGGATACCACCATGGAGGAAGCTCTTCCTGGAAGAGAAGGAACCAGTCAGGGAGGCCCCAAGCCTTGGCCTGCTCTGTTGTCCAGCATCACTGGCCCACAGCGAGGCTCCTTTCCAACACCTCTGCACCCGTCATCCCTCCAAGGAGGATCTGACCACCTGCTGTGCTGAACCTGGGCAGGGAGGTGAAGCCCAGACCCACGCGCACGTAAAGGCCAGGCCGGGGGATCTGCCCCATCGCCGGGGACGAGCCCGACGTGCAGCTTTCTTGTCTCCTGGGGCTTGTGCGCCTGGCCACACGTGTGCAGATGAAGACCTCTTCTGATTCAGGTCTTTGTGATAGATAACAGACATTTGCTTTTCTCTGGAATTTTATTCATAAAATTAAATCTCTCCCCAAATAAGCATTTCCTGAGCCAGCAATCCAAGTTCTTTCCACCCTCTCCAACCACACAGCAGTTATGCATTCTCCCTGCATCGTGAGATGAGTGTGGGACTTGGAATCTGCCAGCAGCAGCTGGGACGGTGCTCTCTCCCACACCACATCCTCCTTGTCCCAAGCAGGCAAGAGAGAAACCTTTGGCCTGAGTGAGCTCTGGGGGGACGTCAAAGGGTTAGACCCCGCTTCCCGGGCAGATCCGAGGTCCTCTAGAGAGTCTCACTTGGGGAGAGGTCTTAAGTGGTCGGAACAGGACATGAGCCACGGAGAGGCAGCAGGTGCTGAGTGCAGGGAGCAGCGGGTGCCAGTGCCATGAGTAAGGAAACCCGCAAGGCCGTACAGGAAGAGTGGGCTCCACGCCGGGTGCGCCCTCTTCCAAGCCCGGGTAAGCTCAGCTGCCTCACTCCCCGTCACCATTTGGGTGGACTTCTCGCTAATCAGGAGTTTCCTCTCTTCCGACCCTTCTCTTGACAGTGCGCTGCAGAACTTCAGATCTGCCGCCTGCCCACTGTTGCAGACTGAGATGGTGGGCTCAGGGAAAAAACGCTGTAGAAAACCCGGCAGCTATCTGGGATTTAAACGATGGTCAAGGGTAGCTACAATCAGCTACGGTGTTCCAGTGATTTCGGATCTACAGAGAGGCTCATTCTGACACGCCAGCCGGGGCTTTTAGGACTTCACATTTTTGTCAACGGTCTACTGCAGCAGCAATGCGGCTGCGAACAGGCGCCCACGTTAGTCGCTCAGTCGTGTCCGACTCTCTGCGACCCCACGGACTGTAGCCCGCCAGGCTCCTGCGTCCATAGGACTCTCCAGACAGGAGTACTGGCGTGGGCTGCCTTTCCCTTCTCCAGATCTTCCCGACCCAGGGATCGAACCCAGCTCGACTGCAGGCGGAGTCTTTACAGTCTGAGCCACTGGTGTGCCAGAAGTTACACGCAGAAGCAGAGAGAACAAACGTCCTCCCTTTGGTGACACAGGAAGGGTGCGAAGGGACCCCGCCCCGGTGGGAACGCGGTTTTCAGCGCAGGAGAAGGTGCAGCCTTCAGGCCGGCGCCCGGCCCCAGTCCGCGCTCTGGACTCCGCGGCCGGGAAGCCCGGCGGGCGCTCGGGGCGCGGGCAGCGCCGCCGGCGGGCTCGGCGCTCCAGACCCCCGGCCACCCGGCTCCTCGCTCGGGCCGAGCGCCCCGGCCGCCCGCGGCTGGCACGGGCATCGCCGCGGGGCCGCCATCTTGTCCCCGCCCGCCGCGCCCCGCCCGCCGAGTCCGCCGCGATCCCGGCAGCCTCTCGGCGCGCGCCTCGGCCGGGGCCCCTTCGGCCATTTTCGCTTCTGCTCCCGAAGGGGCTCGACGGCGCCGCGTTTCGGGACTTGATTCCGAGCCGTGGCCGAGGCCCGATCAGCCCGTCCGACAGCGCTCGGGCACTTTCGGCCAGGAGGCGGCGGCGCGCCGAGACGCGAGAGGATCCCGGCTCGGGAGCGCTCGGCTCCTCTCGGCTCCTCCTCGGGCGGGCTCGGCTCCCGGGGCGGGCGGAGCCGGTGGCGCCAGAGTTCCCAGGCCGGGCCGCGCCGCGTCGGAGGCCGGCGGAGTCGGCCTCACAGCCGGGGCCTTCGCCGGCTGAGGACGCGCCGGCGCGGCCTCCTGAGCGCGGAGGAGGGCTGGCGCGGGGTCGCTCGGAAACCCTCGGGCGGCCTCGGCCCGCTTCGGCCTGACTCGGCCCCGCACTTCGGCCCTCGTCGTTTCCGGACTGCCGGCCTCGGCTGGGCGCGACCGGGCCGCTTCGTGCCGCTTCGGCTCCTGTTCGGGCGGCGCCGGCTCGGCTCGGCAGCCGGCCTCGGGCGGCCTCGGCTCGGTTCGGGCGGCCCTCCTCTGGAGGGCTCGGCTCGGCTCGGCCCGGCTCGGGCGGCCTGCTCGGGCGGCGCGCTTCGGGCTCCGTCCCGGCCTTCGGGCGGCCCCGGCCGGAGCCTTCGGGCGAGCTCGGCGGAGTCCGGATGGAGGACTCGGACGCGGCCGCCAAGCAGCTGGGCCTGGCCGAGGCGGCGGCGGTGGCGGCCGCGGCCGCGGTGGCGGCGGCGGCCGCGGCCGCGGCGGGAGGCGAGGCGGAGGAGCCGGTGCTCAGCAGGGACGAGGACTCGGAGGAGGACGGGGACTCGGAGTCGGAGCGCGAGACGCGGCGGGTGACGGCCGTGGCGGTGATGGCCGCCGAGCCCGGGCACATGGACATGGGCGCCGAGGCGCTGCCGGGCCCCGACGAGGCCGCCGCGGCCGCCGCCTTCGCAGGCAAGTGCCGGCCGCCCGCCGCGCCCGCCGCGCTCTCCCGGCCCCCGCGCACGCACGTCGTGTGCCCCCGGTCCCTGCACCTGCAGCGCCCCGGCCCTTTCCCGCCGCACGCTTGCTCCTGAGCGCCGTTCCCTCCTTTAGGATTGCGTTCCTTCCGGAACCTTCTCAGCGCCTGCTTCTTGCCCTGCCCGTTCTCCGCTCCTTGTGTCCTGGCTGCCGGTGACGCGGGGACCAGGTCCTCGCCCAGAGGAGCGCGGGGGTGGGCGTGTCTGGTCGCCTGGAATCCGGCGGGCCGGGCCCAGACGGGGCCCCGGATGGGCGTGAGGCGCGCTCAGTCAGGGAGGGCTCGCAGGCGTCGGGGGCCGTGGCTCCGGAGGCCGGGACCCTGTTCCTCAGTGCTCCCTCTGGCCTGTCCCCATGCCCGCGGCCCCCCCTCCCCCGCCTCGTCCCCTTGGTGGGTCTTCCCTTCCGCGTTTTTGTTCCTGATGAACAGAACATGCTCATTCTCAAGGTTCTTGAGCCACGCCCCAGAGCGCCCTTCAGAGGTTGTGCCTCCCTGGGACACCATCCTGAAGGAGGGAGAGACTTTCCCAAGTGACGGTCCCTCCCACGTGAGGCTCCGGGTTGGCCCACAGAGCCAGGCGCTGGAACCCTTGGGGAGTGTCCTCGGGCTCTTCTTCCAGAAGGAACTTCATGGGTTTCAGAACTGGACAGCAGCCTCCGCATCCAGGTGCTCCTGCGTTTATCTGGTGCTGGAGGTGCCGGAGGTGCTGAGTGAGGCCAGCTCCCCTGCTACCCGCCTTGCCTCTGGCCTGCCTGTGCTGTGGTCTTCTGGAATTCTCGCAGAAGCATGGGAAGAAAGATTTGTGGCCCTTAAATAAGGGTTCCATTTTCTTTGGTAAACTAGTTTGACATTGAGATCTTGAATAGTTAGGTTTTTCTTCAGATTTATTTTTGGTCACATCTTTCTGAAGGCAGAAAAGAAATATGATGCTGTTTGTCCTGACGTCAGAGAAATGTACCGACATCAGTTTGTTTTTTTTAATTTTTGACTTTTGACTTCGCTGGGTCTATTGCTCCGTGGGCTTTTCTGCTGCTTCACTGCTGCCAGCTGTGTGTGGAGGCTGCTGCCAGCTGTGCGAGGAGGCTGCTGCCAGCTGTGCAAGGAGGCTGCTGCCAGCTGTGCGAGGAGGCTGCTGCCAGCTGTGCGTGGAGGCTGCTGTCGAGCTGTGCATGGAGGCTGCAGCCAGCTGTGCGTGCAGGCTGCTGTCGAGCTGTGAGTGGAGGCTGCAGCCGTGCGTGGAGGCTGCTGTCGAGCTGTGCATGGAGGCTGCAGCCAGCTGTGCGGGCAGGCTGCTGTCGAGCTGTGCGAGGAGGCTGCTGCCAGCTGTGAGTGCAGGCTGCTGCCAGCTGTGAGTGCAGGCTGCTGCCAGCTGTGAGTGCAGGCTGCTGTCAGCTGTGCAGGGAGGCTGCTGCCAACTGTGAGTGCAGGCTGCTTTCGAGCTGTGTGGGGAGGCTGCTTTCGAGCTGTGCGGGGAGGCTGCTTTCGAGCTGTGCGAGGAGGCTGCTGTCGAGCTGTGAGTGCAGGCTGCTGTCGAGCTGTGCGGGGAGGCTGCTGTCGAGCTGTGCGGGGAGGCTGCTGTCGAGCTGTGCGGGGAGGCTGCTGTCGAGCTGTGGTGCACAGGTTTCTCATTGCAGTGGCTTCTTTCGTTGCGAAGGTCGGCTCTAGGGCGTGTCAGCTTCGGTAGTTGCGCCTCCTGGGCTCGAGAGCACAGGCTCAGTAGTTGTGGTGTATGGACTTACTTGCCCTGCTGCATTTGGGATCTTCCCAGACCAGGGATCGAACCCATGTCTCCTGTATCGGCAGGTGGATTCTTTACCACTGAGCCCCTGGGGAAGCCCCAATCCACCGGGGAAACCCCAATGTCAGGTGTTTGTTTTTTTTTCCTTGCACAGTTTTATAGTTGTGTTTTTTGAGTGTGTTAAAACTTGGTTGTTGTGGGTTACTGAGGTCAGGTGACTCCTGGGTTTCGGTAGCTCAACAGGACACCGTGCTGGGCTGAGGTTGCCTTCTCTGGGCTGCTGGCCAAGTGTGTAGACTCGAGCATGGGCTCAGATGCCTTAGCCCCAAGCTCCCTGGGAAATGGTGGAGAAGACACATGGGGGGCAGGGATTTTCAATGCAGTTCAGTGAGTGCAGGTTGACAGATGTGTGGAACCCTCTGTCAATCTGAGCACCTCTGCCAGGCACAGACACAGCTAGGCTCAGGACACTCCGGAACGCGGTGCCACCCCTGGAGTGGGGCGAGCAGCGAGGGAAGGCTGTCAGGGCAGCCTGTCAGGTGTGGGCTGTGGCGGGGGTGCAGGGAGGGAGGGCACACAGGCTGCTGGGAGGGGCCAGGCTCCATGTTGGGGGGCGGGGGGCACTGGCAGGTCTGATGGGTTTCAGGAAGAAGAGGTCAGTGGCAGGTCGAAGTGATGGAGGGGGAGGGAGGGGTGGACCTCAGCCAGAACCGTGCTGACCCGTGGGGTCTGGGAGGGTCCCCACAACGAGGAAGGGGACTCTGGGATCTGAGAAGCTCCTTCTGGATGTCTTTTTTTTTTCCTAGAAGGGAGCAGGAGGTCAGGGCAGTTGGGCAGAGCTGTGACCAGCTCAGTGGGTCTTCACTGTGTGTGGTAGGCTCTGCGGGGATGGAGAGGTAGCCTGTTATCGTTGGAAGGACCAGGTTGATCAGACTGTGGTCTGGAAACATTGGTTGGGCATCTCATGCCCAGGGTTAGGCCTCCCTTGGCAGTTCAGGGGCCTGCCGTGGCAAGTGCCCACCACCCCGTCCCCTGGTGGCTTCTGGCTCCGGCCAGGCGCTGAGTCGCGCTTCCGTGTTGCAGAGGTGACCACTGTGACTGTAGCCAGCGTGGGTGCCTCGGCAGACAACGTCTTCACCACGTCTGCAGCGAATGCCGCCTCGCTCTCGGGCCATGTGCTGGTAAGACCCGGGGCCAATTCTTGCCCCGAGGAGGGTGGCCCATTCCCTGGGGACCCTGAGCCCGCCCTCCGCCGAGCGCCCGGGGGGGGGGAGCAGGAGCACGCCTGGGGCTCTGTACACTTGGAAGCAGAGTTGTCACTGGGACGGCGACCGGCAGGAAGCTCGCTCTCGGGTGTGAGGGCGGCAGGTCGGTGGAGGCCTCAGGGACGCAGGTTTAAGAGCGTGGGTTTATATGCTCTGGTGCCCGGAGACACCGGCCGGTAGCCAGGCAGCCGCTCCGTGCCTCGGGCTGGTGTCCGACCCAACAGCGGGCTCTCTGGTCCCGAGGGCCGGGAAGTTAGGGCGCCCGCATCCACAGGCTCTGACGACAGGAAGGCCCGGAATCTGGTGCGACCTTCCTGGACGCCGACAGGGAGAGGGTGGCTCAAGTTTCCGCGCGTCCCGCCTGCCTCATTAGAAAGACCCTCTGTGGCTCTCGAACCAGCACAAAGCATTCTGCTTTTCCACTCCAGAGTCACACGAGTCCAGCGATTCACACTCACGCAGGGCCGATGCCCTGACTGAGGTGGTGACCCCGCAGGTCTGTGAGAGCAGGGCGGGTGTGCGTGTGCCTATGGGTGGGGGCCCTCAGTCCCACGGTCGACTCCTCACCTCCTCTGGTGTGAAGGCAACGTTTTCAGAGGGGAGCAAAGGTCTCTGCTTCGGTGTTTCCCTCTCAGCGTGGTAGCAGGAGCCTGTCCCAGACCTTGGTGTGCGGCACGCCTGGGTCCCTAGTCCACTGCAGGGCTACCTGGGCGAGGCCGTGAGGTGTGCCTGGGGGCAGTCGGGGTGGGCTCGGCTTCCACACGGGCAAAATGGGGCGTCCCACTGGCCCAGGGGAGGCAGTTGAGGTCACAGCTGCGTACAGGCCCGCGGGGAGGCATATGGGCAGTGTGGCTTGGGAGGCCCCTGCTCTGGGTGGGACTTGGGCGTGAGAAATGGTCCCATACCAGCCAGATCTTGGCTCCTGTACCAACGGCCTTGGCCTCTTGGAGACCGTCCCTTGAGACCTGTGACCTTGTGAGAGCTTCCAGGGCAACACTCACTGCCAAGAACAGTGGGGGCCTGTTCCCTGAGAAGAGAGGGCCTTTCCTGTGCTGGAAGCATGTTCATCCCTTAATTAGTGCAAGCCACGTGAGCATTTGCTCGGGGCCATGCAGACCTCGCCTCTGGTTGGTCTTGGCTTGGAGTCTGGAAGAGGCCCCCCCCGGGGGCGGTGTCATCTGGAACCTGTCTGGGGGACCACAGCCTGGTACAGAGGATCCCTGAGATGGTGGGTGTTCTGTCCTGCAGTCGGGCAGGACAGCCCTGCAGATCGGGGACAGCCTGAACCCCGAGAAGGCCACGCTCATCGTCGTGCACACGGACGGCAGCATTGTGGAGACCGCCGGGCTGAAGGCACCTGCAGCGCCTCTCACCCCAGGTACTGCCTGCCCGCTCCGGGCCTCCGGGGCCAAGTGCCCCCTGGGCTTCTGGAGTGTATTCCTGGGTGAGCTTCTGTGTTTTGTGGGGAGCTTAAATATCGAACACTTTTCAAGTAGAAAACGTTCCAGGCAGTGAGTGTGCCCGGGTTGTGGGGGCGGGGTGCTGAGCCGAGCTGTGAGAGCTGAGCCGTCCCTGTGCTTCCCTGGAGCCCAGGCTGCGCTCAGGGCCTCTCACGCTCGCGGTGCTTTCTTTGCTCAAGGACCTCAGTCTCCTCCGACTCCTCTGGCTCCCGGTCAAGAGAAGGGTGGCACCAAGTACAACTGGGACCCGTCGGTGTACGACAGTGAGCTGCCCGTGCGCTGCCGCAACATCAGTGGCACCTTATACAAGAGCAGGCTTGGCTCAGGTGGGCAGGGGCGGGCCCAGGAGGATGGGGGCAGGCCCTGGTGGGCAGGGG
>SJXO01005001.1:27370-38628 GCA_006408615.1 Connochaetes taurinus
GGCAGGCCCTGGGGGGCAGGGGTGGGCCTGAGCGGGGTAGGCCCAGGTGGGTGAGGGGTGGATCCAGGTAAGTGAGGGCTGGGCCCAGGTGGGTTGGGCTCAGACCACTGCTTCTTCTTTGAGGTTGGCCTTCTTTCTGCAGCCTCCACATAAGCTGGGGTCAAGGAAGGCTGTAACGGCATAGACTAGTTAAGCAAACGGGCACTTTGAGGGGGCGGTAGGCCTGGACCATGTTTCCTGAGGTCTTGGGTCCACTTGGTGTCCGGTCAGCAGGAAGCTCAGCAAGTGGGCAGAGGTCATCAGCTCCATGAGGGAGGTGGTCGGCGCATGGTGCCCAGGGCATCGGGTGGACGCTTGGGCAGGTGGTCAGACGCAGCGCCCGCGGGTGTGGGTTCACAGCGGGGTACCAAGGGCCAGCTGGCCTGGCGTGGGCAGGAACCACAGCAGGTGGCCTGTCCTTTCAGGAGGCCGAGGCCGCTGTATCAAGCAGGGGGAGAACTGGTACAGCCCCACCGAGTTTGAAGCCATGGCGGGAAGGGCCAGCAGCAAAGACTGGAAGAGGAGCATCCGCTATGCGGGGCGGCCCCTGCAGTGCCTCATCCAGGTACCCCAGCGCCCGCCGCCTGCCGCCCGCCGCCCGCCTCCCACCTCCCAGGCTGTCAGCTACGAGGCTCCGAAGGCCCGCAGGCCGGAGGCAGGCAGACAGGGCTTGAGTCCGCCACTTACTTGCTGTGTGACGTGGGGCAAGTTACTTAACGTTTCTGTTTCCTGATGTTTCAAATGGGATGTTGAGGACGTTTGCACGGTGCCTTGTGCAAGGATAAGAAACGGATGAGGCAACACAGCTTCCGTCTGAGTAAGCGCACACGAGTTTATGTATTAACAGGAAAAACCAAATGAAAGCTCAATAACGTGTGTGGGGGAGAGACCCAGTAAGACGGAGTAACTCTGTCCACGACTTTTTGAAAGACACCAGTTGTCTCTCAAACTTATCCGAGGGGAGAGGGCCCCTGCTCCTGTTTCCAGTTTAGCTATTGGGGTTGGCAGGGGCGTCACACCCATACTCCCTGGATGGGAGAGGTGGATGGTGTGTGCGGAGAGGTTCTGGAAAGAATGGGGTCCATGCTCATGGGGGGGTCAGGGTGAGGCTGGCTGGAGCCTGGGCCTGTCACTTGAGGGCCACCCTCATTTGTCGCGGTGTCTCTCACGCCCTCCCTGGGTCGTGGTGTCTCTCTCACCCTCTCCCTGTCACGGTATCTCTCGCCCTCTCCCTGTCGCGGTGTCTCTCGCCCTCTCCCTGTCGCGGTGTCTCTCTCCCTCTCCCTGTCGCGGTGTCTCTCGCCCTCTCCCTGTCGCGGTGTCTCTCGCCCTCTCCCTGTCGCGGTGTCTCTGACACCCTCCCCGGGTCGCGGTGTCTCACGCCCTCTCCCTGTCGCGGTGTCTCACGCCTTCCCCGGGTCGCGGCGTCTCTCGCCCTCTCCCTGTCGCGGTGTCTCACGCCCTCTCCCTGTCGCGGTGTCTCCCTGTCGCGGTGTCTCACGCCCTCCCCGGGTCGCAGTGTCTCATACCCTCTCCTTGTCACGGTGTCTCACGCCCTCTCCCTGTCGCGGTGTCTCTGACACCCTCCCCGGGTCGTGGTGTCTCACGCCCTCTCCCTGTTGCGGTGTCTCCCTGGCGCGGTGTCTCACGCCCTCCCCGGGTCGCGGTGTCTCACGCCCTCCCGGGTCGCAGTGTCTCATGCTCTCTCCCTGTTGCGGTGTCTTGACCCCAGGATGGCATCCTGAACCCTCACGCAGCCTCCTGCACCTGTGCCGCCTGCTGTGACGACATGACCCTGGTGAGTGCCCCCGCCGCCCCCGCCCCTTCGGCTCTTCTCCAGTGTTTCCCCCTTAGTTTCCCCTCAGACTCTCTTCTTTGGCTGTTGCTGTGGGGGCTGAGGCCTCAAGTGGGCCCAGGACTGCTCAGAGGACCCGAAGGGGACCTTCCTAGATAAAGTAAACCTCATGACGTCCCCGTCCTGCCCTTGAAGTGTTTTCCCGTGCTGATGACAATGTGGTATTTTACATTTTGCGTTTCTAACATCAGTTTGTAAATAACACTGCCTGGAACTGCTTTGGATAGAGAACTCTTAATGTTTTCTGAGGTTTCTTCTTACCTTGAGTCCTGACTGTTTAAAGATGGGTGTTGTTCTAACTGACATTGCTGAGTGGCTTTCAGTGTGACGCCAGCATGTCATGTGTGAACCACCAGCTTTGTTTCAGGCTTTCTTATTGTTGAATATTATTTTAAATGTCTCGGAATTTAGAAACTGTTTAATGAGGTTTCCTCATAAAAATTTTTTGTAAGGTTTTTTCTTTTTTTAGTAGTTTTCAACATTTATTTACTTTTGGCTCCCCGGGTCTTCGTTGCCATGCGGGCTTTCTGCAGCTGCAGTGGCAGGGGCCACTCGCTGCAGGGCATGGGCTCTGGGGCACACAGGCTTCGGCAGCGGCGGTGCCTGGGCTCAGGAGCTGGACGCACGGGCTTAGTTGTTCTGCAGCATGTGCAGTCTTCCCAGACCAGGGATCGAACCCGTGCCCCCTGAATTGGCAGGCAGATTCTCATCCACTGTACCATGAGGAAGTCCTCCTTTTTAAAGTTCGATTGCTCATCTGGTTAATTGTTAGCAGCTGTGGAAGAAAGCTAACTGGAGAGACGTTCCTGTCTGGGAAAACCCAATATTCTGAAACTGCCTAGTTTGTATACAGATCCCATGTGATTCCAATAGAATGTTGTTGTTTAGTCATTAAGTCTTGTTAGACTCTCTGTGACCCCGTGGACTGCAGCACACCAGGCTTCCCTGTCCTCTACTATTTCCCAGAGTTTCCTCAAACTCGTCCAGTGAGTCCATGATGCCTTCCAACCGTCTCATCCTCTGTCGCCCCCTTCTTCTCCTGCCCTCAATCTTTCCCAGCGTCAGGATCTTTTCCAGTGAGTCAGCTTTTGGCACCAGGTGGCCGAAGAACCCAGCAGGATATTTGTGTGAGAATAAAATACTTTTAAAGTTTGCTTGGGGGACCGGCAGGTGATGTTCTTGGAGATCTTGTAGGGGTCAGAGGAGCAGAGCAGGGGGTTTGCCCCGTCAGGAAGCGTGGAGCACACAGCAGGCTGTTGTAGTCCCTGCAAACGCCGAAACCCCGAGGTGTGACCTGCAGGGCGGGACCTGGATGCTGAGAGCCAGAAGCCGCCAGAAGAGAACGCAGGGACGCTGTGGACCTGCGGGGGGGAGCCTCTGTGGGGCGCGCGCTCTTCTCCCTAGATAGGCGTCTGCAGGTGTGACCTGGCTCCCTTCACAGTCCTGGCCGGATTTTAAGGACGCTAAGGTTTCTGTGGAAAGGCAGAGGAGATGGGATTGCAGCAGGGCTCTGAGGATGAAGACTAAGACTGGAGGGGCCACAGCTCGGGGCCCCAGACCTGCTGAGTGGGGTCCTTGGGTGAGAGCGTGTGGTTTTGCGGAGGGGGACCTGTCAATCTAGGGGCAGACCAGCCACCCACACTCGGACCCAGAAGGTGTGGGGACAGTCGACACAGTAGGCACAGAAGTGACCCTTGACCTAGACATCATACTTTATATACCAATGAATTAAAAGTGGATTCTAGAGTCAGATTTAAAGTTTTTAGAAGAAAATCTTTGTGATCCCAAGTTAGACGTGGGATTTCTTAGACATGGAACCAAAGGTACAGTCCATGAAATAAAATCTCGTACGTCTCCTCCATCAAGTGGACACATTTTGGCTCCTGAATCAGGAACGGTGGTCTGCAGAGCTCCACAGACCAACCCCTAAAGACAATCCTCATTGGCGAAATAATGGAAAAAGCCTGCTTACGATCTCTGAAAGCTGTCCTGGCGGCATATAGCAAAAAATAGTTATCCGGGAGAATTTTGTGAGTCTGGTGTGTGAGCCAGGGCCTGTTCCCTGCCTGCGGCCCTGCTCGGCTGAGGGGAAGCTGTTCCAGGCCCCCGGCCCCATCGTCCCGGCCCCGCTCGCCCGTACCCCATGCGCTGGAATTCCCTGCGGTGGAGGCGCGTGGCAGTGAGGGGGTGCTTCTGGTGTCTCCTCCTACGGGGACGCTAACCCCACCAGGTTAGGGCCCCCCCGGCCTTGCTCCTAATGCAGCCACATTGCTGGTCGAGGCCTCACAGTTCAGCCCAGAGGGTGTGACAACAACATCTCATCACGTGGAGAAGATCACAAAAGGGAGGGACCCAGCGGAGATCCTGGGGTCGAGAAGAAAGTCCACGCTCGGGTCCACAGCGCATGCGGGAGGGCAGCAGGGAGGGCCAGTGAGCCCGCGAGGTCTCGGGCACGAGCTGGAGGCTCCCCAGCCTTCTCCTTGTCCTGCCTTCCTGCTCCATCAAGGGCCTCTGCTCCTGTGCGTCCGGGTCTGTGGGGCGCCCCCTGCCCTCGTGGGCCCCGTTTGGTTTCTGTCTTCTGGGAATTCTCAAAACTCTGGTGTGGACGCAGGGCGTCCGTCGGGACAGAGTCTGGGGCGCCGCCCTCACATCTCCCTCTGTCTGCCCACTCTCTAGAGCGGCCCTGTCAGGCTCTTCGTGCCCTACAAGAGGCGCAAGAAGGAGAGCGAGCTGCCGGCTACGCCCGTCAAGAAGGACACGCCTAAGAACATCACCCTGCTCCCCGCCACCGCCGCCACCACCTGTGAGTGTCTGCAAAGCCCCTGCCACCACGCATGCTCTTAGCGCATCCTGCTCACGCGTGTGGCCAAGGGCTTTGGGTCTAAAACGGCACAGGTCCTGCTCCCAGAGGCCCCTTGGCCTCCTGGGTCCCGGCCTCTCCTCCACACCAGCTTCATGCCAAGGCCGCAGGTCTGGGTCTCGGGCAGCCCCCCGCCCTCAGGGCTGCGCACGCCCCAGCGGGCAGGCAAGGCTGGTGGGAGTTGAGGGAGGAGCCCCTGCTCCTGAAACCTTGAGATGGTGGGTGGGGGTGGAGGGAAGACCCAAAGGGAGGGAAGGTCTGGGGGCTGACGGGTCCTCAGAGACTGTCCACGACCCAGCGGGTCCTTGGTGGCCCAGAGGATACGGAGCTCCAAGGAGGCGTGCCTGCTGTTTCTCTTCAACTTCGATGAGTGTTTTCCTTAGAGAGGGTACACGTGTGTGTGTGTTTAGGATCCAACAGCGGGAGCTGCCTTGGGGGGCGTGTGCCTTGCCCTCACTGGCGCCAGGCGCCACCCTGCGGAGATGGGCTGGGGGCCCCCGGGCGCTGCTGCGCACCCCACGCCACCCCCTCCCAGTGCTGGGCCTCCGGCTGGGCGAGTGACGGCTGCCCTGCCCTTGCAGTCACCGTGACCCCCTCAGGACAGATCACTACCTCGGGCGCGCTGACCTTTGACCGGGCATCCACCGTGGAGGCCACTGCTGTCATCTCGGAAAGTCCGGCCCAGGGCGACGTCTTCGCAGGAGCCACAGGCAAGCTGTCTCAGCCCTGCTGCCTCAGCCCCGAGAGGCTCCGCCTTCTGCCTGCTGGAGCCGTGGAGACCCCGGAGGAGCGGGTGGGGGCAGGACTAGGGCCTGAAAAGCTGAGGCTGCTTGTGGAACGCGGAGAGAGCCGGCGGGCAGAGGCGCCCTGTGCGTCCGTAAACTCTGAGGCCACGTTAGGGAGCGAAAGGGAGCAGGCGGGAGCCTACCCACTCCTGTGTCCCCCTCCGGGCCCCCAGCGCTGTCCTCGGTCCTGTTCCAGTCCAGGCCTCTGGCATTGTCGTCGGTTCTGGTTCCCTCTGGGCCCCCGGCACGTCATCGGTTCTGTTCCGCTCCCACCCCTGGCGCTGTCGTTGGTTCTGGTTCCCTCCAGGCCCGGCGCTGTCATTGGTTCCGTCCCCCTCTGGGCCCCCGGTGCTGTCATCAGTTCTGTCCCCCTCTGGGCCCCCGGCGCTGTCTTCGGTTCTAGTTCACTCCAGGCCCCGGCGCTGTCGTCGGTTCTGGTTCCCTCCGGGCCCGGCGCTGTCGTCGGTTCTGGTTCCCTCTGGGCCCCGGTGCTGTTGTCTTCCTTCACTTGTGAGCTCGAGGGCTGCCTGGCTGGACACGCAGCAGCGGGGTCACGGGCATGGCGCCTCTCTCCGCACAGTGCAGGAAGCGGGCGTGCAGCCTCCGTGCAGGGTCGGCCACCCGGAGCCCCACTACCCCGGTTATCAGGACAGCTGCCAGATCGCACCGTTCCCTGAGGCCGCACTGCCAACGTCTCATCCCAAAATAGGTGAGGGAGGAGGAGCCCCACTCCCGAGGTCTGGGGAGGCAGGGCTGTTTGTAGACCAGAAGCTTCTGCCGGATGCTAGGTGGGGCGCGGCTGCTCACCTGGTGCCCTGTGCCCTGCAGAGCCTGAACCCGCCGGGCTCCACCCGGGACGCTGCGCTGGGATGGGGCCCCTGAGGGCACTTGGCCCTGGCTTCAGGTGTGAGAGTGTGTGTGTCTGTGACTCACTGGCCTGCAGCTGCCAGGACGTCCCTGTGCATGTGTGTGTGATTGCCACTACCTGCCTCCCCCAACCCACCTCCTAAAGCCCAGCCCAGCCCCAGCGGAGCCCCAGCAGGCCACAGCCAGCCTCAGGGGTGTCCACCCTACATGACCGCAGCCCCCCTGCCTACTTGCTCCTCGCTGATTCCAGGGTGGACCCGGGGCTTCCTGTGTCCTTCAGGGCGGTGCAGCCTGTTCCTGGGTGGTCGTGTCGGGGCGGGCTCTGGTCTAGCCCGCAGGCCCCCAGGAGCAGCTGCTGCCTCCTCTGTCTGCCCTGCCCCACTGCCCCTCCCTTCAGGTCCGGCGCAGCGGGGGCTGGAGGCTCGTCTCAGGGTCCCGTGCTCCCAGGCCGCTGCCCTCCCGGGGGCAGGTTCACAGCCGAGGTCTCGCCGCTCTGTGGGTCTGGCTCCTGAGCGCGGACCGTGCATCTCGTGTAGCTCGTTCAGTGGGTACAGCTGGGAGCTGGAAACGGGCCTCGGTGGGGCCTGTGCGCCACAGACTCAGCTGGTGCCCCCATCAGGGCCTTTCCTCAGAGGAGGCTGACCTGCACAGCATGGCCTGGGTGCGCCTGTCTCCCCTGGGGCGTCTCTGCCCAGGCCCCTCGGGACAGAGGTGGGCAGGCATCGTGCGTCTGAAGTGTGAGTCTCCATGTCCTGTCCAGAGCCAGCGTCGCCCCAGGTTCCCTTTCCACCCCCATGATTTCTTCTGCAGCTGAGAGGAACCTGCCCCTGCCAGCCCTGATCTGTGCCCTAGACCCCGTGCCCACAGACGGCCCTGAAGGTTTCTGTGTGAGCAGAAACGAAACCAGGAGGCTTCAGCTCCTGCTTGCAGTTGGCGTTCCGTCCATGGTCAGGCGGCTGTAGCCGCAGCAGGGGTTAGAGGGGGAGCCGGGGGCGGTGAGGGCGTCTCTGCCCCTGCAGCGTCCTGGTCCCCTCTAGGCCTGTGCTCTGTGCACCAGCCCGCTCTCCCACACTCGCGGAGAACACGGAGGCCCCTTGGAGCCAGGCGACACGCTGACTCCTGCTCTGTTTTGCTTCCCTCGGGCTAGTGCTGACGTCCCTGCCGGCCCTGGCGGTGCCGCCCTCCACCCCCACCAAAGCTGTCTCCCCCTCAGTGGTCAGCGGGCTGGAGGTGTCGGAGCAGCGGAGCTGGCTGTACCTGGAGGAGATGGTCAACTCCCTGCTCAGCACCGCACAGCAGCTGAAGACGCTGTTCGAACAGGCCAAGCAGGCCAGCTCCTACCGGGAGGCTGCCGCGGCCCAGGCCCGAGCCCAGGCAGACGCCGAGCGGAAGGAGGTACCGTCCGCGCCGCGGGCCTGCGCCCGCCTTCCCGGGCAGGGGTGCTGGGGGTGCTGGGGGTGCGCGCGCGCGAAGCTTCTCTGCTAGCGAGGGCGGGCGTCCCCCCCGGGGCTCGGCTCTCACACACGCTCCAGCGCGCCTGTGGCAGACGGCGCTCGTCCCGTCAGGCCGGCCTCCCCGGGCACCGTCTCCTGGGACGCAGAGTCGCGGGGGCAGCGGGGGTGTTGCCGGTCACGGTCCCCGTGGACTGTGGTTTTCTCACCAAATCTGTATAAGAAAAATTTTCACTTAAGTACCACTTTTTGTAGACAAAAGGAAAGAAGGTTTTATCGGGTTCTTAATTATGCTTTGTTTTGCTGAGGCTTGCAGGATCAGGCAGGGGCCTGGGGAGGGCTGTCATAGCCAGGAGGTGGTGGACGAAAACCCACCTGTGTCCTGTGGAGGCTCCTTTGCTCTGACCAGTCCCGAGCAGCCGCCTGGCGCGGTCGCCCCTGCTGTCTCGGCTGATCCTGACCCTCTGGTCGTCTCAGGGTCTGCTGTGCTCACTCCTCCCTTTGATTCCAGGCAGAAGCTCTGAGCTCTGCTGGGTTCTGTCTGCTCACCTGGCAAGCGCTGGACTTGGTCCTTGAGAGCAGCTGAGCTGGCTGCTCTCCCGCCCGTCATGCGGGGGTCTGTCTCAGAGTCCGCTGCTGGGCATGGCTGTAGGCCTGGTCTGGGCAGGACGGGCATGGCCTAGCTGCTGTTCTCACGCACGGGGCTGCAGGCGCTCCTGGAGGAGGTGGGGGCACTGTGGGCACAGCTGTCTCGCCTGTTGTTTCTACTGGCTCAGCCCCGGGCTGGCTCCCTGGGGACGGCCAGGGCCTGTCACCGCTGTGCATGGCGGGTCCGCTTTCCTTGGTTCCCAGCCATCTGCAGCTCCAGCCTCAGCCTTTTGCCCACACCCTTCCCTCCCCTGCCCCAGGTTCAACGTCATCCCCCCACTCCCCGCCAGTTCCTGCCCCACCTGCCAGGGCCTCCCCCCAGCCAGGCCCCCTCTGTTCCTGCCTGCTCTCCTGGCTTTCCAGACCTCAGATCGTTGCCTTCTGGCTCCGTGGTGACTGTCCGGAGGGTCGCCTGCTGGCTTCTCTGGTGGCCCGAGTGAGAGCTGCCCTTTTCTCTTTGGCTTGCGAGGCTGTTCGCCTGACCACAGTGCTCTCGTGTTGCTCAGAGGCTCGCTTTTTAATTATTTAATATTTGCATATTTCACATTTATAAGCATTTTACTTTTTTAAATATTTATTTGTATGTGGTTTTGCATTATAACCAGCCTTTGCTGTTTTTATGGGTTCATATGTTCACATATTTATGATCTTATATTTAGAAAAATCCCTAACACGCGTAATGAAATCATACTCTTTTTCTCATTGAAACATGGTTCACATGCTGTAGGATTCACCCCTTTAAGCTGCACAGTCCAGGAGCTTGCTCACATACTCGTTCAGCTGTCCCCATTGATTCCAGAACTCTTCACCCCCCAGGGAAGCCCCGGACCCGTGAGCACCACCCTACCAGCCCCAGGTCCCTGCTGCACTTGCCCGCTTTCTCTCTCAATCTGTGTCTGTTCCCACCCACTCCAGACCCCGGCTACACTCGCCTGCTTTCTCTTTCTGACTCTGCCAGTTCCCACCCGCCCCAGACCCCACTACACTCACCCGCTTTCTCTTCGCTGACTCTGCCTGTCCCTACCTACCCCAGACCCCGCTACACTCTTTCTCTCTCTGACTCTGCCTGTCCCCACCCCCCCAGACCCTGCTACACTTGCCCGCTTCCTGTCTCTGGCTTTGCCTGCTCTGCGCGTTTCTTGGAACCGGGAGTCACACAGGATGTGGCCGTGGGTGTCTGGCTCCTCCCTGAGCAGCGCGTGCTCATGATGCTCCCAAGCGGGGGCCTGAACTAGTGCCGCCGTGCCCCGGGCTGCTTTTCACTCCTCCATCAGGGGGCACTCCCAGTGCTCCTGCCCTCCGACCTCTGTGCACAGCTGTCTGTGTGGGTGTGTGCTGTCCCTTCTCCAGGGTGTGAGGCTGGGAGCGCAGCCGCCGGGTCTGTGGAGGCTCCCGGTTCACTCTCTAAGCAGCTGCCAGGCTGTATGCCCCTGTGGTTGCCCGTCCAGTGTCCACCATCGTGTGTGCCATCCCCCTGCTGAGCCTGGGGGGTGTGGGGAGACCCTTGTCCTTGCTTAGAGTCCAGGGCCGGGAGTGCAGGTGTGGGGAGACCGCTTGCGCCCCCCACCTCAACAGTCAGACCAGCTGGACAGTGGCAGGCGGCTTGGGCTGCTGACTGCACGGGAACCAGGCCTCACCCCATGAGGGAAGTGCAAAAGGAAGCGGTTTAGCTTTCAGTTTACGTTTTTCATAGATTTCCTTGGACTTTCTTTCACAGAATAAAACTACAAGTAAATTCTGTGAAAATTACACACAGATGGGCTGAAAGAGAAAGCATAGGTTAGGTTGCAGCGTGGGGTTCCCACCTGGTCGGGTTGTGCGGGCGCTTCAGCTGGGCCAGCTGCCTGGGTTTTGTTTCTCAGATAGGACCAGCCCACAGTCACAGCCGGGCCCATCCACACTAACGGTCCAGAAGCTGAATTCCTGCCGTGCAGACCTCCTGACCTGCGTGTCCGGCGGCTCAGCCAGGAGCGTCTGGCATGGTGGGGCTGCTCAGGTCCCCAGCCATGGAACGCTGGGCTGTGCGTTTTGTTTGTAATTTCACATATTTCTAGGAAAGGAATGTGACATGAAGTGCCCTTATACTTAACAGTCCTGTTTGGTGGAAGATGCTCGGCCTTTAGTGAGAGGCTTGAGCTGCCTCCTCCACCGGGACATCATCACATGTCCATAGCCTGAGTTCTGACAGCGGCGGGGGCTCACGGGCAGGCCGGTCCTCTTTCGGGAGCCGTTGGCGTGACGTGCCCTCGCATGGCCGTCCTGTAAGCTGCACACGCGGCCAGGGGAAGCAGGCGTCCTCTGTTCTGGCATCGCTGGTTGGTGGAGCCGGTGTCCTCGTGTGCGCGCGCCCACGCTGGCGGTTCCAGGCTCCTCGGGTGACCTGGGTCCGTTTCCTGCAGATGTGGGCTGGCCACCCTCCGCGCCTGGTGTGCTCACCTTTGTAATCGCTGACGTGCCTGAGCCGTGGCCCCTTCTGGCCACAGTGCCTGGACCCTGGGTCTTGGGAGCCAGCCGCCTTGGGGAGCCTTTGCCAGGATCATCTGGGGACTGAGGGGTCATGACTTGACTCATGCGAGGGAGACACCCAAAACGTGTCCCTGAAGCAGGTGGCAGCAGTGAGAAGTGACCTTCAGGGTCTGGATAGAAGGAGCCAGAAGGCTGGGGGTGGAGGGGGCACGGGTCTGTCATGGAGGGGCTTCTGGGCACCTGACGATCCCCCCACTCTGGATCACACAAGAGGCAGGTATCCCACC
>SJXO01005001.1:38695-48993 GCA_006408615.1 Connochaetes taurinus
AAGAGACAGGAGGAACTGTTGCTGTGGAGCCTGTTGGGAAGCATCCATAGCGTGCCCCTCAGCTCTGAGAGTCTTGTGTGGTGGGGAGCAGAGTGTGAGGCTGCATGGTCCACGGAGGGGCTCCATGTGAGACCCAGGCGCTTGCCTCCCAGGGAGGGAACCAGGGTTGCCTTCTTGGATGTTTCATGTGGAATTTCTTAGAAAATCAAATTTTAGGCCAACTGAACCATCAGAGAGGTTTAGTCAGCTCTAACCATGGGGCATTTGTGTTGCGTGTGTATAATTAGCTCAGCAGAGATTAAACAGGGCAGAAGACCAGACGCCCTTCTCATCAAGGACGCCACGTCCAGCAGAAACCAGCCGTGTGGCTGCAGGGCACCGGGCTGTGCTGTGGCCTGTGTCTGTGTCCCTGGCTCCTTCTCGGGCCTACACTGGTCGTCCAGCTTCCCGTCAGGAGGAAGTGTGGTCAGAAGAGCCGCCGTGCTGGGGGCCCCTTCCAGCGCCGCGGGCGCGCAGCAGACACTGCTCTCGGCACCGGCGGAAGCCCAGGGCCCCGGTGTGTCTCCTGTGGCTGCTGGCGGAGGCTCTCGCATTTCTCTCTTCTCAGGGCCTTATCTCTCCCCAGGGTCCTGCTTGGCACGTGGGCCACGTTGGAGGTTCCAGCTGTGAAGTGCAGCAGTCCCCCTTTTCCTCCCTGGGCACGCTGGTGGCGGCTCCTCCTGGACAGGGCTGGTGTGGGGTGTTTCCAGAACCCTCCCCCGCAGATCGTCTCTAGTCCCTTTGTGTCTGAATGGACCCAGGGAGCCCGTGTTGTGCGCTTCACTCAGCTTGTTGCATCTTAGGCGGCTGGAACTCTCTGTGTCTCCCAAGTCCCTTACCTGCCCCTCTGAACTCCTTCCTCCTCTCTGGGACTAGAAGACCCCCGGGCCCAAACTGGGGGCTCCCTGCCTGGCCCTGTTGCTGCTTAGTCACTCAGTTGTGTCCGACTCTTTGCGACCGCACGGACTGCAGCACTCCAGGCTCTTCTGTCCTTCACTATCTCTGGGGTTTGCTCACACTCCTGTTCTTTGAATCAGTGATGCCATCCAGCCCCAGGCCTGGAATCAGCCGTGGAGAACGAATGTTCTTAGGAACCAAGACCTGGGCCTTGCTGGCTGGCGGCACAGAGCTGTGTGGGTCCTGGCAGGCGTGGGCAGACCCTGCCCCGGGTGCTTTCCACTGCCCGCCTCCCCCTGCGTGTGTGCTGATGTGTCTGACTCGGATCCTGGGCTTCTGGTTATTTTGGGTTAAGAAATAGTTTTCCCAAGGGGATATGTTGGGAAGGCCCAAGGGGTTGGAAATACTTTCTGCGCAAAAGCGGCACCTGCCCCCCGAGGTTCATCACGACGCATGCCTTTGCTTCAGGCGAGAGGCGTTTACTTAGCGCCCGCTTTTGTCCAAGGATGGCCCTGGTACTGGGCACACAGGCAGGGTGGGCCCAGGTGCTGGTGGGGGTCGGGGTGTGACGCGAGGGCTCCTAGACGAGAGGCAGGAGGGTCTTTGGGGCCCCAGACCTCTCGGGTGGCTGCTGGCTGCTCCACGCCCGGTGCTGAGGGCTCTGCAGGACCTCTGCTCTCCCCGGAGAACCTCTTTGTCCTGGAAAGGAGAGGCAGGGGTGAGCTTGCCCCGCTGATGCTGGAGTTTCCTGAAGGAGTCGGGGGTGGCAAGTTATAGGTGGAAAGCGTTGGTCAGCATTGTCAGCAGAGAAGGAAGCTGAATCCAGAACGGGAACCAAGACACACATGCTGTTTCTGCCCACACAGCCCCACCAGCTGGAGCAGGGGCCTGGCTTGCAGCGCGCTGGGGTCCTGGCGGCCTGCCACCACGGGCCTCAGCTGCACACACTGGCCCGGCCCCGTCACCCCCTTGCACTCCCCCTACCGCCTCTCCCCGCTCTAGAAGGAGCAGCGTCACGCTTTGTGGGGAAAGCACATAGAAGGCCCATTTCACGGAGCCCAGCTGGTGGGCTGGGGGCGCCTGGGGTGCAGGACAAGGGGCACCCAGGCTGTTAGTGGGGGTCCAGCCGGGGGCCTCCAGGGCCTGGCCACTTAGGGGCTGGTCCTGAACGCCTGAGAATTCTGGTCCTCCCAGGTTTGCTTTCTACATACTGGGTGGAAATGAAATCCCTGCAGTTTGCGGCAAGGTTGGCCTGTATGTGATCAGCCCCCTGCCTGCTGCCCAGAGTCTGTGAGGCAAGGGCAGGAGACGCGGGGTGGCCTGGTCCCGGTCACCAGCCCCCCTTCCGCGTCTTTGGGCAGCGTGCCCACCACTGACCCCTGTCCTCTTGCAGCAGTGCTGTGTGAACTGCGGCCGCGAGGCCCTGAGCGANTCATCGCGGTCAGCGTCCCCAGCCCGGCCGCCTGGTCACAGGTCCTGGCTGTGTGTGCAGTCGCTCGCTGTGCTTCTGTTTCCATCCCTTGGCCTTTGACCCTAAGGAGGCTGGAGAGAGTGGCAGTTGCTGGTTTTCTGGCCCTGACTCAGAGTGCGAGGCCTAGCAGTAGGCTGGGGGCCTGCGGGGTTCTCCTTTCCTGGGAGTTTTCCTCAATGAGAGACGGTAACGTGATAGGTAGGCAAGCAGTGACACATGTCGTCCTTTGCGTTGCCCGGGCTGCCCGGGACCTGGAGCCGCGTGTGTGGACACAGCCTCTGCGATGCCCACAACTCCCATCCTTAGATGCCCTCCAGCGAGAGGTGGGCAGGGATGACCCCCACGACCAGGGTGTGTGGGGCCTTCCTTCTCTGCATCTTAGGGCTGCATGGGGTGCTGAGGAGGTCAGCACAGCGTGGAAAGCATGTCCGTGGCTCCCAGCTTGCTGCCAAGCCCTGCCTGTGTGTCGGGCTGGGAGCTTGGGGAAGAGACCCACGTGTTTGGTTCTCCGTGGTCTCACCAGTGGGCTGGGCACTGAGGACAGGGCGCCTGCTTGCCTGCTGTGCCTGGGGCACTGCGCAAAGGTTGGCTGCCAGGAGGAGCCAGCTTGTGATCCCAGAGGGCAGCTGACTGCTGGCGTCCCTGACTTTGAACCATCACAGGAATACTCGTGGGTTTATTTCTTGACACGGTCATTTTAGCTAGATGCCATCTTGACGAGAAGCAGCTGCACTCTCACTGAATCGGGCACTTAAGTTTGGGGAAAACCTTGTAGATGAAGACGCCACTTCTGTCGACTGGGTTAGGTTTGTCCTCTTTCAGCATGCTGCCCTGATAAAGGCATGGGCTTTGGCTTTGTTTACAAAAATCAATGTATAGTGAATTTCAGAAACGCTGATTCTCACGTGCAGTCCAAAATGAACACTCGGTAGGACCCGCAGCTCCTTGTGATAAACACTGGTGCTGGCGCTGAGGCTTCCGGCCCGCGCTCTGCGCCCCCCAGAGACCCGGGGGTGCTCGCGGTAAACGCTGGTGCTGGTGGTGAGGCTTCCGGCCCGCACTCTGCGCCCTGAGACGAGGGTGCTCGGTGCCGCCGCCCTTCCTGCGCATGGGACCGGCCGTGAGCTCTGCTGCCCTCGCATGCAGACGCTCTTTCTTTTCCAAATCCCGTTTAGGGGGGGATGTGTGTGTGTTATGCCTTCACTGAGGGAGGCAGGATTCACAGACCGTAAACTCCACTAAGTTTAAGTGCACAGTTCAACGATTCACAGTAAGTCTGCAGTTGTGAAAACATCACAACTCAGTTTTAGGACCTCCCATCACGCCCAAAAGCCCCCTCAGGCCGATGGCTCCGGGCACTGGCGATGAGGAGCCTCTTCCTCTGTTGCTCGCTCGCTCTGCACACTGGCCACAGCAGACTCGGGCCGCGTGTGATCTCCTGCATCTGGCTCCCCTGAGCAGCTTTCAGGCCCACCCCGCGGGCCCAAGCAGTGTGCCCGGTGTGGCTGGACCTTTCCTGTTCTCCAGCCGTCAGCCGATGGACGTCTGGACAGCCCCAACTGGGTGAGTGTCAGTGGACGCTCAGGAGGGGCTCGCCGGAGAGCAGGTGCTTGTCGCGGCTACGTTCACACGCACATTTTAGGCAGACTTGGGTGTGACTCTTACGAAACTCAGCTTGGCCGGCAGCGAGTCCACCCCATCCTCAGCGCGCGCTCGTGCCCTCTGGCTGTAGCCCTGCCCCTGGGTGTGCGGCAGCGCTAGTGGGTCTAGCTTGCGTCTCCCTGATGACCGACGATGTTGAACAACTTTTTGTGTGCTTAAGGGGTAGCTGAGTATCCTTTGGGCAGAAATGTCTATTCAAATCTTTGCTCATTTTTAAATGGGATTGTTCCTCTCCCTATCAAGTATGGCAATGTCTGTGAGCAGTCTGGATACACACTTGAAGCCCAGCTTTTAAAAATGTTTTATTTTTTATTCTTTTTGTTTGGCCGTGCTGTGCAGCTTATGGGATCTTTGTTCCCTAACCAGGGATTGAACCCGTGTCCCTTGCAGGGGAAATGTGGGGTTCTAACCACTGAATGGCCAGAGACCCCAAGAAGCCCCGTTTATCAAATGTTTCTCATGGAGATCACGCTGTCGGTGTAGCATTTCAGAAAGTGTGCCTGACTCAAGGCCAGGGAAATGTATCTTTTCCTAAAACATTTACAATTTTGAGTCTTTTGAATTTTTATTTTAATTTACTATTATTTTGGGGACTACACCACACACACAGCTTGCGGCATCTCAGTCTCCCGGCCAGGGGCTGAACCCTGGCCAGATCCTAACCTCTGCACCATCAGGAACTCCCTGTAGTTTGTTTTAGATTTATGATCCATCTTGAGTTAATTTTTATGTATAGTGTGAAACATTGTGGACATGAGCCCAACACACGTTAACTTCTACGTACTCTATAGGTTTACACAGTCAGGTAGTTTTCAAATTAAAAATGTATTCGAGTCTGAAAACAGCAAATGCTGAATGTGTGGAGAATGTGTGCACTGTTGGTGGGAATGTAAATTGGTGTAGCCACAATGGAAAACAGTATGAGATTTCCTTAATTTAATAAAAGTAGAGTTACTGTATGATCCAGCAATCCTGGACATATATCCAGACAAAATTCTAATTTGAAAAGATAAATGTACCTCAGTGTTCACAGCAACAGTATGTACAGTAGCCAAGACATGGAAGCAACGTAAATGCCCATCGGCAGAGGAACGGATGAAGTGGTGGTGTGTGTACACAGTGGGATGTTGCTTGGCCATAGAAAGAGCGGATGATGCCGTTTGCAGCCACATGGCTGAAGCTGGAGCTTGTCACGCTGAGTGGAGTAAGTCAGACAGGGAAAGAAACATCATATCGCTCATGTGGAATCCAAAAAACGATACAGATGAGCTTGTTCACAAAACAGAAGCAGACTCACAGACACCAGAACAGACTTGTGGTTGCCAAGGAGGGCGGGGCAGACGGGGGCGACCGGGAGTCCGGAATTAGGAGGAGGAGGACGGATGAAAACAAAGCCGTGTTGTGTATCACAGGGACTGTTTTCAGTATCCTGTGATAGATCATGATGGGAAAGAATATCTAAGAGAAAACGTGTTTAGCAGCCACTTGAGCAGCAGAAATTACCATCGTAAGTCGACGGTGCTTCACCAAAGTTTGTCTGTTCTTTTGAGGCACAGGCAGACCTGCCTGCGCTTCTCAGACGACTCTGTGTTTACAGACGGAAGGCTGTGGCCTCCGGGCACTGACGGGGCAGTCAGCGTTTTTAGGAGCGGAGCGCCTTTTGAGTTAGGTCCACGGACACTGAGCAGGCCACAGTGCCGCGTAACGTAGCCGGAACGAGCCCGGGTCGGCTGAGCAGGCCACAGTGCCGCGTAACGTAGCCGGAACGAGCCCGGGTCGGCTGAGCAGGCCACAGTGCCGCGTAACGTAGCCGGAACGAGCCCGGGTCGGCTGAGCAGGCCACAGTGCCGCGTAACGTAGCCGGAACGAGCCCGGGTCGGCTGAGCAGGCCACAGTGCCGCGTAACGTAGCCGGAACGAGCCTGGGTGGGCTGAGCCCGGTGACTGGCTCCGTTGTGACACGTGCTTTATTCTGGAGATGACTGTGCTGTCTTTCAGGTATGCCTGTAATCATTTGAAGTTTCACCTTTTTATTGTGAAAATAAGGCACTCTTATTGTAGACAATGCAGAAGCAGAGGCCAGCATGGAGACAGGCAGCTAGAGCCTGCTCCCGGGTTGTCCTGGCCTCTGCTCCTCCGCTTGTGTGGCGCTTGTTCACGTCTTGTGTTTCACTGGACCCTGACCTCTTGTGTGTTCGGGGCCCACGTCTCCCCTAACTGCACCCCGTCAGGCCCCCGGAGACTGTGAGTGGCGGCAGCATCTCCCACCCTGGCGGCAGGCATGGGCCGTCTGCCCCGACCTCCCAGGGGGCCCCGGTCACCCGACCCCTCTGTGGATGCGCTGAGTATTCTCACTTGGGCCATTACAAATAACACGGTGGGCAGCGACATCAGATACAAGTGTTTCTGCAGGTGTGATTGTGTTTGCTTGATCCCAGGGAGGAAGCCGCCAGATCAGAGTGTGGACGTGTTTCCAGGGTCGTCAGGCTGTCTGCCTCCAAGTGGGTTCCTTAAATAGGGTGGTGAGGCTGGGCCCCCCCTGCCCAGGAAGGCTGGCTGCTCAGCACGTGCAGGACTGCGGCCTCGGGTGGGCGACCACTCCCGGAACCGTGACCTGGAACCGTGACCCGGGGCTGTGACCGGGCGCCGTGACCGGGGGCCGCGACCCGGGGCCGTGACTGGGCACTGTGACCCTGGACTGTGACCCGGGGCCGTGACCCGGTCTGCCCTTCCCCGCAGGACTGGAAGGACCACCAGCACATGTGTGGCCAGTCTGCAGCTGTCACCGTCCAGGGGGACGACGTCCACGTCGGCGAGGGCGTGATCGAGAAAGTCACCGTGTGAGGGCCCGTGGGGCCTCTGCGGCCAGGAAGGACTCTGGAGGACAGGGGACTCTGAGGACGAGGAGGAACTTGCTGGCCAAGTTACGAGTGGACGTCGGGCACCCGGAGCCCTCGGTGGCGCACTCCCGGGGGTAGGCGCTGGCCTCTCCGTGGCTGCTGGTGGACACGGCCTGGGCCCCGATGCTCGTGGTGCTTTTTTTAATCCCTTGGATCATGAGCGTCCAGTCTTGCCTACGGGTGTGTCGTGTTCTGTAACACACGTGTACATATCTGTGTCTTGTCAATAAAGTCGACACCCCTGTCCCACCCAGACAGGTGACTCCAGTCCTGACCTCCCCAGGGGGCTGTTCTTTGTGTAGCTCAGAAGCCTTGAACAGAAGGGGCCCTGCCCAGTGGGGGTCTCAGAGCCACCAGCCAGGAAGGCCAAGCCCCACTGTCCAGGCTCGGGGGAGACAAGGTGCCCTGGCCTGCCACCAGCCCGGCACAGCTACTGCCCGAGCCCAGCAGTCCCACCCAGCACGGCAGCAGCCTGGAGCCTGGTCCCCGCTGCTTCCCGAGCCCACCCGTGCCCAGTGCCAGTTCTGGGGGAGCCCTGGGTCTATGGCACCCCCTCTTCTCTGCACTGAGGAGGTAGGGGCTCTGCCCCAGTCACAGACTCTGACCCCGATGCTTGGCCCCTGGACGATTCTGCCACGTTCATCTCCTAGGTCCTGTTTCCAGAAGGTTCTTCTCAGTCCATAGCACATGGCCTTTCGGGATGCCACTGGCTCCCAGTGAGCCCAGGGGGTGGCTGGAGGCCCGAGGGAGGGGGCTGTGAGCCCAGGAGCCCCAGGGCCCGTCCCCACACCCGGCTTGGCTGCAGGTGACGGAGGGCCCTGCCCCCAGAAGCCTCTGCCAGCCCTCTGCTTGGCCTCCACAGACTAAGTGGGTTTATTCGGGTTTTATTTACCTGGTCTTCACACCTCTCCACTGCCTCAGGGAAGGCCAGGCCCAGCCTCCTGGGGTTTACATAGCTAAGAGGGCTGTGGAGGCATGTCAGCCTCAGCAGGGGGGGCTGGGGATGGCTGCATCCCTGGAAGGAGTCCCCCCAAACATGAAAAGGCTAAAGCGGCAACTGAGGTGGGCACTAAGCACACAGGCAAAGGGAGCCAGGTCCTTCCCTGATGTCCAACTCTAACCAGGGGCCCCTGCAAGCAGTGTGGCGGTCTCTGGGCCAGGCCCTGCAGGGAGGCCGTCCTGGGCAAAGGTTTCCTGGGATGGGGCAGCTTCTCCTCAGGACGGAAGCCTGGGGACCCTGTGTTTTGGGGGCACTTTCCAAAACGTATGGTTTCTGAGCCTGTGAAGCTGTCTCTGGGTCGTGCTGGACGTCAGGAGGTTTCCAGAAACCCTGGCACCAAGCGTGGGCTGCACCCTCACTTCCACATCAGCGCTTCCGATGGCATCGCCTTCTGAGCACACCTCCCGCCAGACGCAGCCCCCAGGGGACGGCAGGGCCGGCGTCTCTCAGCGCAGCACAGTGGCCATCAGGATGCTGGTCCTCTGCTGAGGCATGGAGATGCGCAGCATCCGTGGGCCTGCCCAGTGCTGGGACCCTCGAGGCACCTGCTGGGGCCCCGGGTCAGCCAGACTCCGGCATCTGCACCCGTGCCCACCGTGCCCCTCCCCTGCCCAGCTTGCCCTCCATTTCCAGCTTGTCCCCTTCTTGGAGTCTGCGCACAGGGCCAGCGGGGACGGTAGCAGGCTCCAGCGCATCCGCGTCCCCGCCCCCCCTAGAGGTGCACTGACTGACCCGACCTACCAGGGGCGCGGTCACCCTGTCCCCAGCACAGATGAGAAGGGTGCAGAGATGGGGACGTGGCCTCTCTCCACGCAGACCCTGGGGGTGCGCAGAGCAGCTGGTGTCCACACTGGGTGCGGCTGCTGCCAGCGAAGATCCTCTTGGCGACAGCAGAAACTAGCTCTGACCCCTGGAAGTGACCACGGAAGGCCCAGCAGTACACAGCAGCCATGGGCCTCAGGGCGCGGGTGTGGCCTGTGGACCTGCGGGACCTGGGGCCAGGCGGCAGGGCCAGCGGCCACAGTCCCGGCCCCTGCTCCCATCCTGACCCTGACCCTGACCCTGCCGTCAGCCCGGCGGGTCCCTCCTGGTCTTCACTTCAAGCCTGAGGTTCTCAGAGGGATCATCAGCATAGCTCTGGAGCAGGCATCCTGCCCGGGCTCGGTTGTACCATCTGGGGCCCTCCCTGGGCATAGGGGCTCCCCCTGGGCTTGGGGGGCCCTCTCTGGGCATAGGGGCTCCCCCGGGGCGAGCCCCAGGGTGCGTGCTGTGGCCCTCCTCTTGTTTGGAAGGGGAGGAGCTGCCGGAGGCTGGAGCAGCCGCAGGGCCAGGGTCCTGCCCCGGGCCCCCCCCTCCGTGTCGGCCCCTGGGTCCCCGTTCCTCAGTGCTCGGCTCCCTGAGGGCAAGTCTCTCCCAGGGTGGACAAGCTGGTCCTGCAGGTGGTCAGGGGAGGCTTCTTGGAGGAGGTGGCAGCTGAGCCCTTGAGAAGGAAAGGGTGCTCGCCCACAGAGAGGACGGGCAGCCCCTCTTTTCGTGGAATAGTTTAGTTTAACACCCTGAGGTTGGGCCTGATGCTGTCACCTCACGGCCCACAGGAGCGCCTTCCGGAGAAGGACTTGGCACCCAGTTGTGGCCAGCTCAGTGGTCAGTGTCCCTGACCAGAGTGCTCAGCCACAGCACTGGGGAGCAGCGCAGCACCCACAACAGGGGACTGAGAGGGCCCAAGTGAAGTCCAGGAGGGGCTGCCTCAGGTCACGGGGGTCCCGCTGCGGCGGGGGCGCGCGGGTAGCTGGCTGCTCTGGCCTGGTCCTGGCCACGTGGCAGAGGATGGCTGAGCGGGTGTGTGCTTGGCCCTCCCTGAGCCCACCCAGCCCCCCGGCCCCTCTCCTGGGCTTTGGGCATTGGGGGGCAGGCCAGGAGCTGCGTTCTGACCTTGAGGGGGCTGCCAAAGTGGGGGCAGGGCTGGTGGACGGGCCACCAGGACAAGGGAGGCGGCCGCTGGCCCGGGAGCAGAGTCGGGTGGAGTGTGTGCGGGAGGGTGTGGGCCCAGGCAGCCTTCCCAGGCCACAGGCGCCCCTGCTCCCGGGCATGCGGGCATGCACCTTCCTGACGCCCCACTGCTCAGCCCAGGGCTCAGCCAGGACCTTCCTCGAAGGAAGGAAAGGGTTGACTGACCAGATGGGGCCAGTGGGGATGCCTCCTCCTCGCCCGCACCAAAGCCTTCCCAGCAGGTGACCCGGGATCTGTTTAAATTACTCCCACAAAGCCCCAGGCGAGGCGGTCCGGCCAGGGGAGGCCGCGCGGCGCTGTCAGCAGCAGAGGCGCAGAGC
>SJXO01005001.1:67298-102123 GCA_006408615.1 Connochaetes taurinus
CGGTCACTCCCTGCTGACCCCGCCCGGTGGCGTGTTCAGGCGTCACCCCTGTGCCAGCAAGGCCGCGCGGCCTCCAGCAGACTGTGCCTTGAGCTCCCAACCCCAGCCCAGCGGGTCCCCCAAGCCGACCGAGAGGCACCCCGCCCGCCAGCTCCGTCCTCCGCGCCCCCGGCCCTCCCCAGCGCATCTGCTGCCTCTGCCTCAGGCCAGGTCCTGCCCACCCCGGCGTCCACCCGGGGCCTGGTCAGCAGCATCTTCCAGCCGGTCCTTAAGTCCCCCCGTAGCCCTTCCCAGCCCAGGGCGCGGCAGGAGAAAGTCGTCTCCAGTAAAGGGAGACTCTCCAGCGGGGTCGCCGCCTCGCCTCCCGAATGAAGCGAATCAAGGCAGAGCGGGGCCCGGCCCAGCCCGCTGCCTGGATAGACGCGTCCTCGCAGAGGCGCCCACCCTCGCGCCCCCTCCCGCGTGCCAGCCGGCTCTTCGGGGTTCCCTGAGTCCCGTCGGTGCCCGCAGCCGACATCACAGGGCACCACGGAGATTTCAGGATGAGCCTCTAAAAGATAAGGCTGCTTCTTAACGGCTCCGCTCCCACGGTGACGCCGTCTCACCGGGGAAGGCAGGGGCCCCTCAGCCGTGCGACACCCTGCGTCCCCACTGCCCCGGGGCCAGAGGTGTCTGTGGCAGCTTCTTGCCTGAATCGGGTCCCCAGCAGGGCCCACCTGGAGCAGCTGGCTGAGGTTTCTCTCATGTCCCTTTCAATCTGCGGGCTTCCTGATTCCCCCGTTTCATGTCTGAGGAACTTCGACTGTTTTGCCATTTTCCTCATCGTGGGGCTCTGCTGGTCGCACCCCGCAGGGCCTGTGCCATTTTTCTCCAGGTCACCCGCACCTCCCTGTGCTTTTTAGTTTGAATCTTTATTTATTCACCTGCACTAGGCCTTAGTTGTGGCACACGGGGTCCTGAGCTGCCGCGTGTGGGATCTGTTAACAGTTCCCTCAAAGACAAGAAAGTGAAAGTCAGACCTCTGTGACCCCACGGACTATGCAGTCCATGGGGTTCTGCAGACCAGAGTACTGGAGTGGGGAGCCTTTCCTGTCTCCAGGGGATCTTCCCCACCCAGGGATCGAACCCAGGTCTCCTGCACTGCGGATGGATTCTTTACCAGCTGAACCATAAGGGACTGGGGATCAAACCCGGGCCCCCTGTGTTGGAAGCTCAGAGAGTCTCAGCCACTGGACCACCGGGGAAGTCCTGCACTTCTGTGCTTTTAAAATCACTTCCTGTTCCCTGTCTGTAATGCCTGGAGCAGGAGCCCCAGGCGGAGAGCAGTCTGGGGTGCACCCCAGCATCGGAATGAGCTCACCCGGCCTGGCCGGGGACTTTCTCCCTCCCCCAGGTGACTCAGCTGAGGGTGTTTGTGTCCGTGCTGGATGTCAACGACAACCCGCCCAGGTTCCCCTATGGGACCAAGCTCTGGGAAGTGCCTGAGGTGAGCTAGAGGGGGCAGCGGCCGGTACCATCTGGGGCATCTGAAGAGCGGGGTCTAAGCCTGGGGGTCAGGGTCACGGCCAGACCAGCCCCTCCACCCCGCAGGACACCCGGGTGAACACCACCGTCATCTCAGAGACAGAGCTGGAGGCCCAGGACCAGGACCAAGACGACGTCCTTTTCTACACCCTCCAAGAGGTCACCCTGGTCAGTGCTCCCCGCTCCTTGCTCTGGGCACCACCCCCCGTGCGTCCTCTGGGCTGAGTCCCCTACCTCCCCAGGGTGCCAGCAGTTTCTTCTCCTTGGTGGGTGCGAACCGCCCAGCGCTGCGGCTGGACCAGTCACTGGACTTGGAGAGGTGGCCAAACATGACCTTCCGGCTGCTGGCCCGGGTGAGCAGGCCACTCCCGCTCATGGCCCTGCGCGTGGCCGCGGCCCCCAGCGCCCAGGCCTGACTGCAGGGCGGGGCTGTTGCAGGACACACAGGAGGAGACCACGAAGCCCAGCCACACAGCCACAGCCACCTTGGTCCTGGAGGTGCAGCCCGTCGACCTGCGGCCCCCCTGGTTCCTGCCCTGCAGCTACTCGGATGGTTTTGTCTGCATCCATGCCCAGTACTATGGGGCTGTGCCTACCGGCCACAGACTGGTACTGTGGACCCCAAGGAGCAGGGTGGCAGGGGCGTGGGGCCTGGCTGCCAAGGGGCCGGAGTGGTTGTAATTTTCAAGGAAAAGGGAACCTTCTTTCGTAAACCAATCTTGCCCCACGCCGTGGTGGCCAGGGCCTCTGAAATGCCAGTGAGGGAACTGGGTCCAGTTGTCCTCAGGGCACAGCCAGACAGCCCCCTGGGGCCCAGCAAGTGGGCAGTGAGCTTGGGGAGGATGCTGGGGAGGCTTGAGGGCCACAGAGGAGCTGGGGGGCAGCGGGGCCTGGCACGGCCACCAGGTGCGCCCTCCCATCCTTGAGTGCTGCCTCTTGAGACAGACACGCATATTCAGATTGATCCAATGCCTCTGGGCAAACTGACTCATTAGCACCAGATCCAAGGAGCTGCAGTGGAGAGTCGTGCTGGATGACTGGGCTGTGTCCCTGGCTGCCCACTGGTAGCGACCCCAGCCTCCTGGAGGGGCGCAGGAATGCCAAGCAGCGGCCACAGTGCCAGCCCCATGAGGTCCTCACCCCTCCTTGTTCCCACAGCCAGGCCCCCTCATCCTGCACCCTGGGCCCGTCTACGCCGTGGATGGGGACCGGGGCATCGACCAGCCCATCAAGTACAGCATCATCAGTGGTGAGTGGGCAGCAGCTCCCGATTTCCCTCTCCAGGGAACACCCTGAGCCCATCCCTACGTGGGCAGACCTCAGGCCTCCAGAGGGGACCCCGCCCAAACACTCCATCCTCTCAGGAAACGAGGACAGCACGTTCTCCATCAGTGCCGACTCGGGCAACCTCACCATGACCAAGAGCATCCCCAATGCCAAGACCTTCCTTCTGGTGGTCAAGGTTGGTGCCCACACAAGGCCCTGCTCGGGCCCACGGCTACAGAACACGCAACTCAAGGACCAGCTGGTCACTGTTGTCTCCCAAACCCCCAGGGCGAGCAGGCTGATAACGCCCAGTACTCCGTGACCCAGGTCACGGTGGAGGCCCGGAATGCCAGCGGGAGCGTGCCCCACTTCACGCAGAGCCTGTATCGTGGCACTGCGGGGCTTGGCTCTGGGGTGGGCGTGGCCATCAAGGACGCAGCTGACCCTTCCCAGCCGCTGAGGATCCGGGCCCAGGACCCTGAGTTCCCAGTAGGCACCGCGTGGGCCTTTGGTCTGCCTGGCCTCCTGCTGGGGGGGGGGCGTGAGGGTGGAGTGGTTTGCGGAGCAGCCTGGGCTCAGGACTAACTGGGGCCACGTCTAGGACCTCAACTCAGCCATCACGTATCGAATCACCAACAACTCTGACTTCCGGATGGATGGAGAAGCCGTCCTGACTAACGCCTCGCTGGAGCACGCCGGGGTCTTCTACGCCGAGGTGAGAGGTGGGCGGCGGCCTCCGAGGGCCAGGGCTCCAGCTGGTGCCCAGGAGGGACAAGCCCCCTTCCTGCCCAGGTCAAGGCCGAGAATACAGTGACTTTAGGCACGGCGACCACGGTCGTGGAGATTCAGGTCTCAGAACAGGAGCCCTCCCCCACAGGTGAGCCTCCCCAGGACCCCAGGTTGGCAGGGGGAGGGCCCCTTGCTGGGGGCAGTGGTGAGTCCAAGCCCTGTCCCTGGCCCCAGGCACCCCCATGTCCCCAGAGACGGCAGGAACTACCAGACTCTCAAGCGGCACCACTTCAGAAGTCCCCCGGCCCCCTGGGCCATCTCAGGGGTCCTCCACGGCCAGCTCTGGAGGAGACACAGGCCCGCAGCCTTCCTCAGGCACCACTCTGAGGCCGCCAGCCTCCTCCATGCCTTCGGGGCCCCCCAGTGTGGGAGCCAGCCCCTCCCCCTCAGCAGCCTCACCCAGCCAGGGCTCAGCAACCAGACCCTCGAGCGGCCCCACGTCGGAAGCTCCCCAACCCCCTGAGCCCTCTCAGGGGTCCTCCACGGCCAGCTCTGGGGGGGACACTGGCCCACCCCCCTCCCCAGGCACCACTCTGAGGCCTCCGGCCTCCTCCACGCCTGCGCCTGCGGGGCCCCCCAGTGTGGGAACCAGCCCCTCCCCCCCAGGAGCCTCACCCAGTGCGGGCTCAGCACAGACCTCGAAACCAGGAGCCTCTCCACTGACGTCCCCTGGGCCCAGCAGGGACACCTGGACGCCAGGTAGCTAGCACCTCCATCACCCTTGAGTCACCCTCAGGCTCCCTGACTCATGACTGGGTCGTCACAGTGGGGCACGGTTGACCCCAGGTCAGCCCAGCACGACCACGAAACCCCAAGGGAGGTCTGTTCCGGTCTGGGGGAGAGACAGGTCCTAAGGGTGCCAGGAGTTAAACTGGGGAAGGTGTGGGGGTTGGGGCAGAGCCCAGATTTGGGGTTCAGTGACCCCCCTAGTTCCCAGGGTCATTCAGTCCACAGGCCCCGTGCTGCCCGCATTTCCTTGCTGGAATAGTGGCCCCCTCGGCCTCCCACTTGGAACTGGTGGGCACTGACGCCTCCTCCCCGCCCTCTCCAGCAGTCTGGCCTATTGGGCTCCCTGTGGGGGATCAGTGTACCCACCCCTGGGAACCACAGCCCTTGGTGCCAGGCCTGGCCTGCTCTCGGGGTGTCCTGAGCTTCCCGCAGCTCAGCCTAGGAGCACTTGGGGTGCGAGAGTAAGTGGGCAGCGGTCACATTGCCCGCAGGGACATCTGAAACAGCCCGGACAGAAGGCAGGCCAGACGGCGGCCAGGCTGGGGACCGGCGCTTCTCGGAGGCAGAGATGGCGGCACTGGGCGGGGTGCTGGGCGCACTGCTACTCCTGGCTCTGCTCGCCCTCACGGTCCTGGTCTACAAGCACTACGGCCACCGACTCCTGTGCGGCTTTGGCCGAGCACTGGTGAGGCTCGGCGTGGGGGCAGGAGCTGCCCGCCGGAGGGCCAGAAGAGGGGTTGCGGAGTCAGAGAGCAGCCTGAGACGGCGGGGCAGTGGAGAGGGAGCAGGATGGAGAGCCGGGCAGCGTGAGGCAGCGGGCAGCATGGGAGACGGAGGGAGGCTGGTGGTCAGCGTGGGAGATGGGGTGCAGAGGCGAGGAGAGTGGGGTGGGGATGCCACAAAAACTAGGGAGCAGGGCGGAGGGGCAGAGCGCCCGGCCTCCCAGTGTCGGGGGGTAGGGTGGCTGAGCCCAGCTGGCCGCTGGCTGACCGCCGGCTCCTGCGCGCCCCCAGAAGTCCCAGCCTCAAGGGTTTGACAACCAGGCTTTCCTCAACGACTCGGACGACGCCAACTGGGCGCCGGCGCCGAGCCCTTCACCCAGCCACGCCCTGCCGGCTCCCCAGGAGCCCGAGCCCCCGGAGCCCGCGCCACCCAGCCCTGAGACCCCGCGTGGGCTCCCAGAGGCCCCTGCCAAGGCCGCGGATGGGGGCAGCCCGGCGGCCGTGAGGTCCATCCTGACCAAGGAGCGGCGGCCTGAGGGCGGCTACAAGGCCGTGTGGTTCGGAGAGGACATCGGCGCCGAGGCCGACGTGGTGGTTCTCAACACGCCCGCCTCGGAAGTGGGCAGCGCTGGCGACTCTGGCAGCGAGGGCAGCGGCGACGAGGCTGCGGATGCCCAGGACGGGCCTGGTACCGACTCCATCCACTTCTAATGCCGCCTCTCCCCCGAGTCGGGACCCCGAGAGTCGGCTTGGTGGCTGTCCCCACACTCCACGGCGCAGAATAAAATAACATTTTCGGTTCTGCGGGAACGTCTGCTGGCCTCCAGGGGAGCTGTGGGAGCCGCGAGGGGGGGCGGTCTGGGCACTGCTTTGAGCTCTCGGCGCCGGTTCCCGGAAACCACCTGCTGCGCGAGGGGCTTCCCAGGCTTGCTGCCAGCTGGTGGCCAGGAAGTTCCTCTCCTGGTCTGACCACAGCCGCCTCGACATGGAGATTCTTCGTCTGGGGGAGGCTGAGGAGCCACTTGGCCGGAAGCCCCGCTCAAGGACTCGTGTGGGAGGGCGTGGGCCCCGGGACCGTCCCGAGGGTCACACTGCTACCCCTGTGGGCCACGGTGAGGGCGGTCAGCGCTCTGGGGCCCTCGCGGAGGCGCCCGGCCCGGGTGGCGGGACTGATTGCTGGTGGGGGCCGTGGCCCAGAGCGACGGTGGCCACGAGCCCAGTGCGGCACGTGGGGCTGGTGGGTGCACAGGACAGAGGCTATGGACGGACGGAACCCAGAGTCCCGGAGTTGGGGCCCGAGCCCCCTCCACTGGCTTCCTCGGAGCGGCCCTCAGGCAAGACTTCCGCCCCCCCCCTTTCCTTCCGAGTCGCCGGTGTTTCCCCATCCCTTTCCAAGTATTTTAAGCTCGACAGTGTTTGACTATTATTGCCTGAGGAACTGTCGCTGGTTAAGAATCCACAGAGCGCGGCCGCAGCCCCCCCCGCACCCATCGCCCGCTCTTCCGCGGCGCGAGGCGCCAGGTTTTGTTTCTGGACCCCTCGGCTTCTCCCACGGCCTCTCCCGGGACGCTGATTGCTGGCCCCAGGCCCCGCTGCGCTGGGGGAGCGAGGGGAGCAGCTGGGCCGCCTCGGGGCTGGGTCCAGGGTCGCCGGGGCCCCCGCGCCGTCTCCCGCCGCGGCCCAGCAGCCGGTCCTGCGCCCCTGCGCTCGGCCCCGCTCCAGGCGCACGCGACTTCCTCCCGGCAAACGCGCGGGGCGTGGCGGGTTAGGTTTCGCTTTTCCGCCACGCCGGGTTTCGTTTTCCTGCGGCAGTTCCCGTCGCGGCCCCGTAGGGCCCAGCCCGGACGCCGGCTCAAAACCTGCGACGCCTCGCGCGCGCGCCGGCCGCATCCGTAGCCACGTCCCGCGCCGACTTGGCCAGGACTCGCCTCCGCAGCGCCGTGACGGGAAGCCCGCATCTGTGGCCCCCCAACACCCGGGACTCCCTGTGGAGACTCACAGACAACCCTCCTCTCCTGCGCCAACCCCCGACCGCGCCGAGACCCCAGCCCTCTGCGCGGAGGGCGTGCCACTGTCTCCAGGCCCAGCCTTTGCGGAGGGACCAATGGCCGAGGCTCCAGACCGGTGAGCCCGCCTCCCTGCCCGGTGCGGGCCCCACGCCCCCGGCGGCCCCCGTGCGCCCTGACACCTGGCTGCACCGCCCGCAGGGGAACCCCGCGCGTGCTCTTCGGGGACTGGCTTCTGGGCGAGGTCAGCAGCGGCCGCTATGAGGGGCTACGGTGGCTGGACGCGGCCCGAACGCGCTTCCGCGTACCCTGGAAGCATTTCGCGCGGAGGGACCTGGGTGAAGCCGATTCGCGCATCTTTAAGGTGAGAGAGACGCCAGTTCTGCCCGGGCTGGGGAGGGCCGGCCCAGGTCCCCAAGTCCAGGCCACGTGCTCTACACTCTGTCTTTCTCAGGCCTGGGCCGTGGCCCGAGGCAGGTGGCCGCCCCGCAGCGGTGGAGGTGCCCCGCCGATCCCTGAGAGTGCGCTGCGGGCCTCCTGGAAAACCAACTTCCGCTGCGCTCTGCACAGCACGCAGCGCTTCGTGATGTTGGAAGACAACTCGGGGGACCCTACCGACCCTCATAAGGTGTACAAGATCAGCTCCGAGCCGGGGTACCGAGGTGAGGAAGGCCAGGGTTTGGGGTGCTGCCGGCAGGGGGACTGTGCTGTGTCCTGGGAGTAGCTGCTAAGTCAGATTTTAGGTTTTAGAAACTGGCGTGGGAGAAGCTAGTGCCAGTTAGGGGGGGTGGCAGCGCTGGAGTGAAGGTGGCCCGCTGAGGCTCGAAGGGGAAGCGCAGCCCAGCTTCCAGGGGCAAGGGGGCGTTGACATCCAGGCGCCTCACTTCAGCGTTTCCCCAACCCTAATTCTCCCCCAGAAGGCCTAGGCTTTGACCAGGGGGAGGACGAGGCCCTAGAAGATGCCCCACCTGCAAGGGTAAGGCCGCTCTGCATCCTGGGTTGAGGCTGCTCCCTCCCTGGGCCTGGGGGCAGCTCCTTTATGCTGGCACTGTCCTCTTCTGCAGGGTGGGCTCCCGGGGCCATGCCTGGCAGCAGATACTGGTGAGAGCCTGGGGCACGGGCTGAACCCTGAACCCTGCCCCCCAAGCCTAGCTGGAGATGCTGGGGACATCTTGATCCAGGCGCTGCAGCAGAGCTGCTTGGAGGACCATCTGCTGGATCTGATCTCCCCAGAGGCTCCTGGTGAGGGCCTCTTGCAGGGGGTGGGGAGTGCTCTACCCTGCAGGAACAGGCAAGACAGCAGAGTGCGGCCCGGGGGAGGGGGTGCTTGGCAGGGATGGTGCTGGTCACAGCTGGGCCAGTATAGCTGGGTCTCCGCAGGCCCAGAGCCCTCAGCTTGGGAGCTGTACTTGCCACAGAGAAGGTGGTGCCTCCAGCCTCAGGCCTCAGCCCCAGGAGCCAGGGAACGTGTGGGACAGGGAGGACCTGGGGGCCCAGGTGTCAGCTCAGGCTTCTCTTCCTTTCCAGATGCAGGCCCACCCCCAGAGCCCTGGCAGCCCCCAGAGGCAGAGCCCCACATGGGAGCCCCTGCCAGTGCCTGCCCGCTGCTGGCAGGGGAGCCGCCCCTGGCTGGCCCTGGCTGCTCACAGCTTGGTCTGCAGCCAGAGCCCAGCCTAGGGGCCCTGGACTTGACCATCCTGTATAAGGGCCGAGCAGTGCTGCAGGAGGTGGTGGGGCGTCCACGCTGTGTGCTCCTGTACGGCCCTCCCGGGGGAGCCGGAGAGGCTTCAGGGCCCCAGCAGGTAGCCTTCCCCAGCCCCGCCGAGCTGCCCGACCAGAAGCAGCTCCACTACACAGAGACGCTGCTGCGGCACGTGGCCCCTGGCCTGCAGCTGGAGCTCCGGGGGCTGTGGCTGTGGGCCCGGCGCCTGGGCAAATGCAAAGTCTACTGGGAGGTGGGGGGGCCCCTGGGCTCGGCCAGCGCCTCCAGCCCCGCCCGCCTGCTGCCCCGGAACTGTGACACGCCCATCTTTGACTTCGGCGCCTTCTTCCAAGGTCAGTGACACCCCTGCTCTGGGGCTGTGGGCCCTCCGTGCCCCGCCCCCTCACCAGAGCCCTGCTCCACAGAACTGGTGGAGTTCCGGGCCCGGCAGCGCCGCGGCTCCCCCCACTACACCGTCTACCTGGGCTTTGGGCAGGACCTGTCAGTGGGGAGGCCCAAGGAGAAGAGCCTGGTCCTGGTGAAGGTGAGGGCGCCAGGTCCCCAGCGGGGGGGAGGCTGCACACAGCCCCAACCTGGCCTGACAGCACCCTCCCCGCAGCTGGAGCCATGGCTGTGCCGGGCATACCTGGAGGCTGTGCAACGCGAAGGTGTGTCCTCCCTGGACAGTGGCAGCCTCAGCCTCTGCCTCTCCAGCTCTAACAGCCTCTACGAAGACCTGGAGCACTTCCTGGAGCACTTCATGATGGAGGTGGAACAGGCTGCCTAGGCCAGACCCCCAGCCCCTCCCAGTCCAATAAAAAGACCTAAGGGGACTTGGTGGCGGCCCAGTGGTTGAGACTGCCCGCTTCCGACGCAGGGGACACAGGTTCAGTCCCTGGTTGGGGAACTAAGATCCTACATGCCACACAGCTTGGCCAAGAAAAAAAAGCAAAAGCTTCTAAGAACCATGCCAGTGTCCACTGGGAGTAGGCTTGAAGCTTGGGCTCTGGAGGGGCATCATGGATTCAGCAGATCACACTGTGGGCCCCGCCCCCCACAGGCCCCTGTGCACACCGCTTCCCTCTTCTTCACAGTGCAAGCTCTGGCCACGCAGATGTCCCCCCGCGCCTGAGGGGCAGCCCCTGGGCCCCTCTGCTGCAGACGGGGGCTCTGCCTGCTGTGCCCAAGGCCTGTTTCTGGCCAGTGCGAGCTGCCAGCAGGGTGCCACCTGGGAGGTGGGGGGCCAAGTATAAACTCGAGCAACTGTCTGTGAAACACAAGGGAGTAGAAGGCTGACTAGGGGAGAAGCCCTCGCCTGGGCCCGCTCTCTCTCACCACCTTTCAAGTACGGAGCCAGACACATCTAAAGAGAATCCATTTTTGATAAATTAGAACACAACGGGAACAGTGTGTATCTATAATATAAAAAAGTCCAGCTTTAAACTGTGAGCAAACCAGGTGCACAGACCACGTGTGACCACAGAACCCTGAAAACAGGAGGGCAGGGCGTGCCCCGTGTTCCGCTCCAGCCGCGCCTCAGCCCTCGGCGCCCTGGGCGGGCGGCTCCTCGCCGGCCTCGGCCCGCCGGTGTCTGCGCATGTGCCTGTACTTGTCCACGTAGGCCTTCACCAGGTTGCCCACCTTCACGGGGTTGATCTCCCCGCTCTTGCTGTGGCAAATCTGGGGGAGGGGAGAAGAGTGACCCAGACATCCCTTCGCTCCCCACACGGTCATGGATCATGGGGACCAGACCCTGGGGACCCTGTGAGGGGCGGCAGGCAAGCTGACGCGCGTCTACCTGCTCTGCCCACTTCGCAGGGTGGCTGGCAGCCCTCCTGAGGCGATCTGGCATGTCCGCCTCTAGGGGTCTCATCTTTCTAGCTGAGTGGGGTTAAACGTAGTGTTGCTCAACCTCGTAACTGCTCACAAACAGCAGCCTTTACACCCCAAGCACCTAAGCGGCCGGCTACAGCGAGGGGGTGTGGGGTGTGGCCACGCAGCCCCGGGCTCAGGCCCCGCCCACCCCAGCCCCGGGCTCTCAGGCCCCGCCCACCTTCTGCACCGCCTAACCGCCTTGCGCAGGATGTCCTTATACTCGTCCTTGGTCACCTCCCTCTTCTGGTAGAAGGGCTTGATGGCCAGCTTCACCTCCTCCACGGCCCGCTCCTGCACGTGCAGCTTCTTCATGTACTGGGGGCAAGGACACCGGTGAGGGCTCAGCACCAGGCTACCGGCCCGTGCCTGCCCCTGGAGGAGGAGCAGGGTCTCACCTCCTCATTCTTGGCCTTCTCGGGGGCCGGCCTGGGAGGAGCCGTCCTCTCCTCAGAGTTGTTGGCAGCAGTGGCGGCGGCAGTGTGGCCGGCTGGCTCTGAGGCTGCAGTCGGGATGGTGGACACTGGGGCCAGGCTCTGGGCTGCCCCACAGCCTGAGAGGGGCTGGCTCCCCTGGAGGAGGTACTGGACTGCGGGCTGGCTGATAGGTGCATATGGTGGGATGCCTGATGGCAGGGCTGGGCCGGGGGGCAGGCTGGGGCTCTGTACCTGGGCGAGAACACAAGCCTGCTCAGCCTCTGCACACTCACTACCCTGTGCCCTCAACCCCCACTTCTGAACCCGAAGAGCCCAGGCAGCAAAGGGCTGGTGCGTGCAGCCCTCAGCCCCAACCCAGCCCAGCCCGCGTAGCCTGGGTGCTAGGCCACATCCCTCCAGACCAGGGGCCCACCTGAGAGGGGTCAGCTGGGGGGAAGCCAGGCTCTGGAAGCACATAAGCAGGGGCAGGCGGCGCAGAGAAGGGTGCCTGATGGAGCCCAGCCACGGGGCCCACGTCGTCAGATTCCCAGACTCCTTCCCGCGGCTTCTGTGGCCTGTGAAGTGGTGTCCCTGGGGGCCAACATACGGGGGTGGGTGTACTGGGGCCCTCCAGGCCACAAGACTGCCTCCTGGCTAGAAAACTCCAAAACAGCGCCCTGGAGCGAGGACCCCAGGGCAGGCGCTGCCATCCCACCCTCAACGACCACAGTGGCCTTGGAGTCACCCGAGGATCACTCCCCACCCCCCACAGTGCCTACTCACACAGGCCTCTGTTGTTGGCCGGGGCCCCGCACTCCGCCTCCTGGAGGTTCCAGGTGACCCTCTTCACCAGTGCCTTAGCTCGCAGCAGGGGGTTCTGAGAGGGGACTTCCTCCTTCCCCACAGGCGTCCCGCCCGGGGCCTGGGCTCCCAGGGCACAGGGCACTGTGGTGGCCTCGTCTGCGTCCTGCTGAAGCGAGTGCTTCTCCTGGGGGCCCTCGGTCCCAGGCGAGGGCTGTGCCACATCTTCACCGTGGATCCGAGACACCTCCCTCCGGATGATGGCCACCGCCAGGCTGGTGTCATGCTGGGGGCCAGCTGGGGGCACAGCAGGCTTGGGCAGGAGGTCACGCTCCGGGGAGGAGTCCGTGCTCTCCGGGGAGGGCGGGGAACTCATATCCTCTATCTGCATGAAGATGGGGTCACTGGAGAAGTCCTCAAAGAGGTGCCCCGCCTCCACAGAGTCGCCGTAGTCCACGTCCTCCGCTGGATACTCGGCCAGCACCTCCGGGACTGGGGCGGTCTTGTCGACTTCGGGCCCTTCTGGCAAGCCGTCTGCTGCTGCTAAGGATGGGGGCCTAGCCGGGGACCTGGCCGGGGGCTCCCTGTCTGGCCTGGGCTCCCCCTGGGGAGGGGATGCTGCAGAAGCCTCTTTCAGAGCCAACTTCCGCTCAGGAGAGTGGGGGTGTGGCCGCAGGCGCTTCTCCCGGGACCGAGGCCGCCGGTGCGCCCGGGGCCTGTGTTCCGGGCTGGCGGACCTGGACCTTCGCCGCCGCCTCTCGCGGGAGCCGCGCCGGTCTCGCGGCCGCCCCCTCCTCTCCCTGGGGTGCCTGGCGGGGGAGCACTCCCTTCCCCGAGACCTGGACCCTGACCGCCGCCTCTTCTTCCTGCGGCCCTCGCGGTGCTCGTGGGATGAGCTCCCAGAGCGGGAGCGGGAGCGGGACCTCCGCCGGCTGTGGCCCCAGGAGCCTCTGCCCCGCTCCCTGCTCTTGTCTTTCGTCTTCTTCCGCTTGGCGCGCTCGCGGCTGCTGGAGCGCTCGCTGGATGACCTGCGGCCCCGCGCCTTGGGCCGGGGTCTCCTGTGCTGGTCCTCGCCCGCCGGCGGCGAGGCAGATCTGGAACCCCGGTCTCCTGAGCAGGACGAGCGGGAGCCTGAGCGGCCGGCCCGCTGCTCCTCGGTGGCCACCCTCGGCTGGGGGCCTTTCTTCCGGCTGCGGGAGCTGGAGCGGGAGCGGGAGCGGGAGGGGGAGCGCAGCTCCACAACCCTGTGGGTGGTCGCGGGCGGGGCGTCAGGGCTGGGCGGCGCGTCGGGCTCCACCACAGTCACGCAGGTCACCGTCCGGCCCTCGGAGCCAAAGAAGGCGCTGTGGGGAGGCAGCGCCTCATCACCCCAGGGCTCCGGTGGGGACGGCTGCTGTGCCTGTGCGCAGAGCTCCTCATCCTGGAGCTCAGACAGACCGGAGGGCCCCTGGGGGGGCTCCAGCTCCTTCCCCGCGCCAGTCTGCACCGTGTAGGAGGTGACGCAGCGCACGGGGGGCAGCGCTGGGGCCTTGGGGCTGTCGACAGAGATGGTCCTCGTGATCTCCGAGGGCAGGAGGCCCAGGTGCTCGGGGCTGCTGTTGGCGGAGCTGGAGTCAGAGCCCGTGGGGTTGAAGGGGTCATAGATCTCGCTCTTCAGCTGCTTCGTCTTCCTGACAGAGAAGACGGCCGAGGGGCTCGCTCTCCTCTGCACCTTGCTGTCCACCGGCCGGAACGTGTTACAGAAGCCAGGGCTGAGCAGTCTGCCAGAATGGGCTGTGTTCCCAGGAATGTTGATCCTGAAACTCTCAAAGGTGGAGCCAACAGCCTTCCCCCGGGCGGGCCCCAGTGGGCCGGGGGGCTGGGGGCCCCCCGCCGAGTGCGTGCTGGGCTCCTGCGCGCCCCGGTTACTGGGCTCACCCTCTACCCGGGCCCCGCAGCCAGGCTGTCCGGGGCCATCCCTGCCTGTCAGCCGGCTGATGCAGGAGCTGGGGAGCTCGACACCCTGCCTGCTGGTGGGGCCCTCGTCCCCCCGGCTGCTGTCTCTCCTGATCTTTGGTATCCTGGGGAGCTCAGAGATGTCTGTCCGCCTGGGAGCTGGTCTCAGGGCCTGGCCCGGCAGTGCGCTCTTGGAGGGTGAGTCAGAGCCACTGTGTGAGGCCTTCAACGCTGCAGGCCCGAGAGGCAGAAAGTGCTTGCTGTCGCCGCTAACCCGGCTGTCCTCACTCTGCTTTATACCAGGTCTGCTCTCGCTGGACAAGGTCTGAGGCTGGCCCGACCGAGGGGTTACCGAGGAGTCCGGCTTCGCCGCTGCCCCCGACGTGAGTGCAGGGACACGGGCAGGGACGGGGGCGGGGGCGGCCCTGCCAGGGCAGCTGGGCCCTGAGCTCTGCTGCCCGCTTCCTGACTGACACCCCCCGGCGCCCTCTGGTGCTCTGGACGGACCAGCTGAGTTCCGCTGAAAGGAGACAGGCACTGAAAGACAGGAAGGCCGAGCCGTCGGTCCCGCTGGCCCCGCAGGGGCTCACCTCCCCCGGGACGCCCTCCCAGCGCGGTGTGGTCTCCACGCCTGCTCGCTCAACGCTGCGGCGTGGGGGGCGGGGGCTGCAGGCTCTTTGTGCCTCAGCCCACGTCGCCACTGCTCCCTGCACTGTCTTTATGCTATTTGTGGATCAGAACAACGGGCCTGGGCTCGACAGACCCTTGAAAAGGGAGCAGCACCCCAGGTTACCACTGACTGCAGCTGTGCGGCCTGGCCTGCCCTCTATGGCCAGATCCCCCCCAGCCCTGAGACCCGCCGGGGCCCCGATCTGTGGAGAGGGCCCTGTGCTGGTCCCTGGGGCTGTGAGAGCAGGCAAGCAGCTGTGCCGCGGCGAGGAGGGCCTTTGGGCTGCCTGGAAACCCCACCACCAACTGCGCTACCAGCAAGCAACGGAAAGGCATCTTCAGCCTTCAGCGCTGCTTGAGAGTAAACCCTAGGGTCGCTCCGTCGGCCACACGGAGACCGCCTCCAGGACATGTGGGCCCTAACCCCAGGTGTGCGGAGGGCGGCAGGAGGCCGTGGGCACAGCTGCTTACCTGCCCTCTTGGCGCTGAGAGAGCCGTCGCGGTGGATGACGATGTCGGCACCGTTCATCATCAGGAGGCTCTGGCCAGACAGGATGCTCCCCAGCAGGTCAGGGCTGGGCTCTGTGTCCACGTCCGGCTGGGGGGCCGTGGCAGGAGCACCCCTCCTGCAGGCAGGCCCCGCGATCTCAGCCCTCCAGCACCGGGGCCCCACGTGCAGGCAGGGACCCCGAGAAGGAACCCCCCACAGCCGCTCCCGCTAACGGACGGCAGGGTGAGGGGGTAGACGTGTGCGAGGCCCGTGGCCCCAGCTCCAACAGGCGGAGCGCATGAGCAGCGATGCCGGGCTGGGCTGGGGGACCGTCGGCCAGGAGAGAAGGCTGGCTCCTTGCCCAGCCCCGCTCTGGCCCCGCGCCCCGCGCCCCTGGCTTGGGACTGGCTGCAACTCCTCCTCACCCACAAGCTGGGGAGAGGCCACAAGAGGTCTCAGGGTGCCCGGTGGCAGAGCACCCACCCGCTGTGTAGGCCACTGTTCTTGCAGGCCTGGGGCCCACCTACCCCCCATCCATCCCATCCTGCCCCCCAGGACACACCTGGAGAGCCCCATGGAGATGGGTCTGGCTACTGGCTGGTGGGAGCGCAGGGCTGACCGGGACAGAACCCTCCTCTTGGCGCTCAGAGGAGAAGCAGGGCTTGCAGACGCCTCCTCACTGCTGCGGAGGAACACAGGCCAAAGGGCAGGTGGCCCTCGCGTCCAGGCCCAGGGAGCTCCCACCCGCCCTCCACAGCGAGCGGCCCTCAGCAGGCTCTGTGACTCAACACCGAACCGCGGCCCTGCGCAGGGACCGTGTGTCAGCAGCTGCCCCAGCCTCTAAGTCGGGAGGGACGGGGACAGACACGCCAAGGGAGCACAGAGCTCTTTTCATTCACCACCTAATGGGCTCTGAGAGCTGCTCAGAGCAAGGAACTTCACAAACACAAACCCTGAGAGTGAGCCAGGCCCCAGCAGAAGTGGCGTGTCCACCGGCCTAAGGGAGAGAGCCCAGCCGCTCTGCACCCACCTGTCAAAGGGGTCCAGCTCATAGGGGTCTCCAAACAGGGAGAGGGAGGCTGCCCCGATGTCGGCACGCATCAGCCCCAGAGACGGGTCTGCAGGCTTGTACACAGACGGGGTGCAGGCTCCACGGGCCGGCCTGCAGAGGCCCAGCGTCCGTGCGATGCGTGAACGAGCTGTAGCTTCATTCTGAACCCAGGGTCAGAGGGAGAAACGACAGGGCTGAGATCCACGGCCTCTGGGAATGCCAGTTCAACTAGGAACCCACAGCACCAAACACGGGGCCGAGGGCCGGCCGCCCTGGAGCCTGGGCGCACGTGCTCATCACACAGAGACCCCGCCCAGGCCTCACTCCGCCCGCCTCACGCCAGGTGCCTGCTACCCTGGGCATAAGCGCCGAACAGGAGGGGGGCCTGGCCCCGCGGCTCCAGAAGCCGCTCGGCGGCGCTCTGAACGCACCTCACTTCAGGCCTGCCTTCAGTCCACGCTGCCGAAACGTGCGTCTTTATCGGTGAGCCTCCAAGTAATTACAGAGACGCTGCTTCTGTGCCTCCGACTGTCCCCCCACCGCACACAGGCCCGCGAACCCGCCTAGGGAGACCCTGCCCCAGGCTACCTTTATCTTCTGCACTTTCCTCTTCTTCACACGACCTGGGCGTTTCTTCAACCTCGCCCCTGAGCTCCTGCTCTTTGCAGGCGGCCTGGACAGGGCTCTCTTCCGTCCTGACGCTTTCCTCCGCCTTCCTGCCAAGAGCACGTTGACAGCGCTCGCTTCGCTGTGTGCCCACCCCGCTGTCCCCCAAGACTCAGCCGACCAACACCCGTCCACCCGGCCTGGGGCACTGCTCCCTGCTTCTCGTTACGGGGTTTCTACACGCTTCCCCCCGGGGGCGGGGGGCAGCGCACGGCGAGGACAGGGCAAGTCTGAGCTTATGCTGACCTCCAGATCTGACCACTGGAACCAGCAAGGAGACGGTTTACACCACCACGGAACACTAAAGCAGAGGACGCGAGCCGCTCAGCGGCCTCGCCAAGGCGTGTTCCCAGAGGCTGGGGAACCGACGTGAGCCGCTCAGCGGCCTCACTGAGGCGTGCTCCCAAAGGCTGGGACGGGACTTCACAGTACATTTCCGGCAAACACATCCCGAGGACGACCCTGCACAGCCAGCAGCCACCTGGGTGCTCTGGGCGATGGCAGGAACCCAGGCAGCCACAGGGTGTCCCGAGGCCGCACTGCTCCCACAGCCCTGGAGCACTCAGGAACCTCAGCCCAGAAGTAGGTTCCAAGGAAGACAGAGGTCCACCCTCGTGACTGTGCGGTGGAAGTGTGTACACCAAGTCTGGGTCCCTGAGCCCACGACGAAGCTGAGAGCCCTAAGCGCTCTCCACTGGAGCATGCTGCCGCAGCTCAGGGCCAAGAACCAGTCAACACAGGAGCAGGCGGAAACCACGCTCCGCGACGCGGCCCGTCAGGAGGGAGCCGCTCCGCCGTCTCCTCGGCGACTCGCAGACCTGAACCTGACAGGCCCCACCCAGGCCTGCGCGGCCGCGGCCCAGCCGCCCAGGAGGAGACCTGGCCCCCAGGAGGCCTGCTCGCTCCAGCCCGTCAGAGGACGAGGCGCGGCACAGGCAGCCCCAGCGCAGCACAGGCTCTGCTCCAGCCCCACGCAAGCTGCTCTGCAATTCCACCACGTCTGTGACACAGTCAGAACTCCCGAGGCTGACAGGCTGCATCGCGAGGCTGTGGAATTACTAACCACCTCCTCAGGTGTAACAACGGCCTCGGGGTTAAGTCAGAGAAAACGCTCCCTCTCTTCCAGAAACACGCTGCGAGACACGTACAGGTAAAACGAGGACGTGCTTCAAAGTAACGCAGGAGCGGGGGGGGGGCACGGCCATACTGGCCGGGAGCGGCCAGGCCCCGGGGAGAAGGTGACAGGGCCTGGGTCCCTCAGCCCCGACAGCTGTGACCACAGCTGCAGAGGAGCACCCCAGGTTACCACTGACTGCAGCTGTGCGGCCTGGCCTGCCCTCTATGGCCAGATCCCCCCCAGCCCTGAGACCCGCCGGGGCCCCGATCTGTGGAGAGGGCCCTGTGCTGGTCCCTGGGGCTGTGAGAGCAGGCAAGCAGCTGTGCCGCGGCGAGGAGGGCCTTTGGGCTGCCTGGAAACCCCACCACCAACTGCGCTACCAGCAAGCAACGGAAAGGCATCTTCAGCCTTCAGCGCTGCTTGAGAGTAAACCCTAGGGTCGCTCCGTCGGCCACACGGAGACCGCCTCCAGGACATGTGGGCCCTAACCCCAGGTGTGCGGAGGGCGGCAGGAGGCCGTGGGCACAGCTGCTTACCTGCCCTCTTGGCGCTGAGAGAGCCGTCGCGGTGGATGACGATGTCGGCACCGTTCATCATCAGGAGGCTCTGGCCAGACAGGATGCTCCCCAGCAGGTCAGGGCTGGGCTCTGTGTCCACGTCCGGCTGGGGGGCCGTGGCAGGAGCACCCCTCCTGCAGGCAGGCCCCGCGATCTCAGCCCTCCAGCACCGGGGCCCCACGTGCAGGCAGGGACCCCGAGAAGGAACCCCCCACAGCCGCTCCCGCTAACGGACGGCAGGGTGAGGGGGTAGACGTGTGCGAGGCCCGTGGCCCCAGCTCCAACAGGCGGAGCGCATGAGCAGCGATGCCGGGCTGGGCTGGGGGACCGTCGGCCAGGAGAGAAGGCTGGCTCCTTGCCCAGCCCCGCTCTGGCCCCGCGCCCCGCGCCCCTGGCTTGGGACTGGCTGCAACTCCTCCTCACCCACAAGCTGGGGAGAGGCCACAAGAGGTCTCAGGGTGCCCGGTGGCAGAGCACCCACCCGCTGTGTAGGCCACTGTTCTTGCAGGCCTGGGGCCCACCTACCCCCCATCCATCCCATCCTGCCCCCCAGGACACACCTGGAGAGCCCCATGGAGATGGGTCTGGCTACTGGCTGGTGGGAGCGCAGGGCTGACCGGGACAGAACCCTCCTCTTGGCGCTCAGAGGAGAAGCAGGGCTTGCAGACGCCTCCTCACTGCTGCGGAGGAACACAGGCCAAAGGGCAGGTGGCCCTCGCGTCCAGGCCCAGGGAGCTCCCACCCGCCCTCCACAGCGAGCGGCCCTCAGCAGGCTCTGTGACTCAACACCGAACCGCGGCCCTGCGCAGGGACCGTGTGTCAGCAGCTGCCCCAGCCTCTAAGTCGGGAGGGACGGGGACAGACACGCCAAGGGAGCACAGAGCTCTTTTCATTCACCACCTAATGGGCTCTGAGAGCTGCTCAGAGCAAGGAACTTCACAAACACAAACCCTGAGAGTGAGCCAGGCCCCAGCAGAAGTGGCGTGTCCACCGGCCTAAGGGAGAGAGCCCAGCCGCTCTGCACCCACCTGTCAAAGGGGTCCAGCTCATAGGGGTCTCCAAACAGGGAGAGGGAGGCTGCCCCGATGTCGGCACGCATCAGCCCCAGAGACGGGTCTGCAGGCTTGTACACAGACGGGGTGCAGGCTCCACGGGCCGGCCTGCAGAGGCCCAGCGTCCGTGCGATGCGTGAACGAGCTGTAGCTTCATTCTGAACCCAGGGTCAGAGGGAGAAACGACAGGGCTGAGATCCACGGCCTCTGGGAATGCCAGTTCAACTAGGAACCCACAGCACCAAACACGGGGCCGAGGGCCGGCCGCCCTGGAGCCTGGGCGCACGTGCTCATCACACAGAGACCCCGCCCAGGCCTCACTCCGCCCGCCTCACGCCAGGTGCCTGCTACCCTGGGCATAAGCGCCGAACAGGAGGGGGGCCTGGCCCCGCGGCTCCAGAAGCCGCTCGGCGGCGCTCTGAACGCACCTCACTTCAGACCTGCCTTCAGTCCACGCTGCCGAAACGTGCGTCTTTATCGGTGAGCCTCCAAGTAATTACAGAGACGCTGCTTCTGTGCCTCCGACTGTCCCCCCACCGCACACAGGCCCGCGAACCCGCCTAGGGAGACCCTGCCCCAGGCTACCTTTATCTTCTGCACTTTCCTCTTCTTCACACGACCTGGGCGTTTCTTCAACCTCGCCCCTGAGCTCCTGCTCTTTGCAGGCGGCCTGGACAGGGCTCTCTTCCGTCCTGACGCTTTCCTCCGCCTTCCTGCCAAGAGCACGTTGACAGCGCTCGCTTCGCTGTGTGCCCACCCCGCTGTCCCCCAAGACTCAGCCGACCAACACCCGTCCACCCGGCCTGGGGCACTGCTCCCTGCTTCTCGTTACGGGGTTTCTACACGCTTCCCCCCGGGGGCGGGGGGCAGCGCACGGCGAGGACAGGGCAAGTCTGAGCTTATGCTGACCTCCAGATCTGACCACTGGAACCAGCAAGGAGACGGTTTACACCACCACGGAACACTAAAGCAGAGGACGCGAGCCGCTCAGCGGCCTCGCCGAGGCGTGTTCCCAGAGGCTGGGGAACCGACGTGAGCTGCTCAGCGGCCTCACTGAGGTGTGCTCCCAAAGGCTGGGACGGGACTTCACAGTACATTTCCAGCAAACACATCCCGAGGACGACCCTGCACAGCCAGCAGCCACCTGGGTGCTCTGGGCGACGGCAGGAGCCCAGGCAGCCACAGGGTGCCCCGAGGCTGCACTGCTCCCATAGCCCTGGAGCACTCAGGAACCTCAGCCCAGAAGTAGGTTCCAAGGAAGACAGAGGTCCACCCTCGTGACTGTGCGGTGGAAGTGTGTACACCAAGTCTGGGTCCCTGAGCCCACGACGAAGCTGAGAGCCCTAAGCGCTCTCCACTGGAGCATGCTGCCGCAGCTCAGGGCCAAGAACCAGTCAACACAGGAGCAGGCGGAAACCACGCTCCGCGACGCGGCCCGTCAGGAGGGAGCCGCTCCGCCGTCTCCTCGGCGACTCGCAGACCTGAACCTGACAGGCCCCACCCAGGCCTGCGCGGCCGCGGCCCAGCCGCCCAGGAGGAGACCTGGCCCCCAGGAGGCCTGCTCGCTCCAGCCCGTCAGAGGACGAGGCGCGGCACAGGCAGCCCCAGCGCAGCACAGGCTCTGCTCCAGCCCCACGCAAGCTGCTCTGCAATTCCACCACGTCTGTGACACAGTCAGAACTCCCGACGCTGACAGGCTGCATCGCGAGGCTGTGGAATTACTAACCACCTCCTCAGGTGTAACAACGGCCTCGGGGTTAAGTCAGAGAAAATGCTCCCTCTCTTCCAGAAACACGCTGCGAGACACGTACAGGTAAAACGAGGACGTGCTTCAAAGTAACGCAGGAGGTGGGGGGGCACGGCCATACTGGCCGGGAGCGGCCAGGCCCCGGGGAGAAGGTGACAGGGCCTGGGTCCCTCAGCCCCGACAGCTGTGACCACAGCTGCAGAGGCGTGAGAGCCGAAGACGGGGAGGCCCGGGACACAGCAGGGGCGAGCAGACGACGGGTGAGTGCTGGGACTGAGACGTGAGGTCCTGGATGTGAGCGGGGAGAGTCAGGGGAAGACCGGCGAAGCGGAACCTCTCACCTGAGCCGGCAGCTCAGGGATCAGCACGACCTCTGGGTGCAGAAAACCATGACCCACAGGTAGCCCTCAGGTCTCATCTCCACACCCCGCCTTGTCCTCTGGGGAGGCCAGGAGCACAGGAAGATGGGAGAAGCTGGGCAAGAACACAGCGCCGCTGCAGGCGCACACTGCCACTGGAAGCGGGGTGGGCGCCTCTGACACGGCCCCTCCGCGCCAGCCGGTCCCCTCTCTACTGAGCCAGAGCGGCAGACACACCCACTCACGGGGAAGGATCCCCACAGCAGCTTCACCACAGAACACGCCAGATGCCCGGCACAGGCAGAGGGACAAGCCACGGCACGTGCCTCAGCAGGAAAGAGAAGCGAACCTACACACCCACCACATGGAACCCCAGGTCACTGCTGGTGAGAAACCAGAGCACACACTCGAGGCCTCCCGAGCAGGAGCCAAGGACGCAAAGATAGCACCCATGGCAGGATGGCAGGTGCCTGGAGGGGCTACAGGGGCAGGGCCCGGCTGGAAGGCTCGCTGACCTCAATGGGAGCCACGGGCCCAGAGTGGAAGCACTTGTCACGGCAAATCCGTCTCAACAACACTCGCTTTTAAAAGACCACAAACTGTAAGCCACTCAGTTAAACAGGAATCCACGTCTTCCGATTCACACAAGCAGTCGAGCAGGAGGGCCAGCTCCTCTACAGGGCAGAATTCTGACCAGCAGATACAGACAGAAGATGGAGCAGGAGCCGCCAGGGACACTGACCTCCGGTGAAAGTTTCTCCTTGGGAGAGATGAACCGAACTTCCTGGGACAAAGTTACCAAGACTAGCACGGAGAAGGCCCAGAGAGCGTGCACAGCATGGCAGCTGTACAGAGACTGAACAACGTCAACAGCCCCGCCCAGGGAGGCCAGGCACAGGGCTGCACCGGCGGGCTGCCCGAGCCAAAGGAACGACGCGAACCTCCACGAGGCCCGAGGGCTCTCCCCGACCCACGCGGGGAGGCTGGGCCACTCTGATGCACGTTCAGGGTGCTGCCACACCAACAGCCCCTTAACAGGGCGTTCAGAGGGACTAACCAGACCCAAACCCAGGCCTGCAGGGCCTCAGGCCACGCCACGGCAGGGACCGCAGGCAGCGGGAGCCGGGAACGCCCACCTCCTTTCCTCCTGCGGCGGGCGGGGGCACGCGGCCCAGGGCGCTGGTACACGGCTGTGCTGAGCCCGGCAGCCACGGCTTCAATGGTTTCATCCAGCAGAGAAGACATGAGGTACCTAGGGACGCGCTGCACAGCACAGGATGGCACGGTTGGGGGGCGGAGTTGCCTCAGACCTGGCCAGGGAGCCCGGGGACCCCGAGCCCCAGAAGCTGCAGCGACAGACAGCAGGCAGGCTGCGGGGGCTCCCGAGTCCCCATGGGGAGCGGGGTCTGGGGAGGCCTCCCAAGGGGCAGGGCAGGCCCGAAGGCAGGAGGAGGAGAGCTCCTGGGCCTGAGGAGAGCGGACTGCAGGCCTCGGCGGTGGGTCCTGGGCCCAAGTCCACCGCCAAGTCCCTCAGCCCTCCGGGTCAGCACCACGGCCCCTGCGGGTGACAGCGCTGCCCAGTAGCCCCAGGGCCAGCTCTCTGCTGCTGCCGCCACCTCAGGCCCCCTCAGCGTCGCTCCCTGCACACAGCCAGCGTGGAGGGCCACAGGCGCCCACCTGGAACCTCCTGGCCGTGGAGATCCGGTTCCGGTTCACCGTCGCTCGCACCCTCTCGCTCTGCCGTGTCCTGGCGATGGCCCGTGTCCTCCCCGTGCGGGGCCGAAGCCGGCTGGTGGTGGGCACCACGTCAGCCAAGAGCAGGGAGACCTCTTCTTCGCTCACAGGACCCACATCTTGGAAGAAAACACCCATGGCTGACGCGCTCCGCCACGCCCTGGCCCTGGCAGGGGGGCTCAGGAACGGAAGGCAGGGGGCACCTGCCTGGCACCTGGGCCCTCAGAACCCCCCATCGACCAACCCCATGTCCAACGTGCCCTCCCGCCCTCACACCAGAGTCCAACCAAAAGCCATCCCTGCCAGACAGCCCGATGCCATCTCCCTGGGCCGAGGTGCCCACCCCCACAGAAAGGGTCTGGGCTGCCTGAGAGCAGGCAGCACGTTACCAGCGGCAGAAGTGGCCCCAGGGGCAGCACATTCCGGACAGAACCACTCGTCCACTGGAACCTCCTGAAGAGGGGGGTCCAAGCACTCCATGTGGTACCTGGGGGGACAAGAGGGCGTCTGAGCCTCACGACGGTGCCCCCCACGTGGTGCTGTGCCCTTGTACCCCCTTCCACTCTGGAGCCCTAGGCCTGCAACGCAACTGTGTCTGGAGATGGACCTGCAGGGTGGTGAAGTTAAGTGAAGTCACCAGGGTGCGCTCCAGGCCGCGGGACGGGCGTCTGAGAACAGAGAGGAGACACGGTGCCCACCCCACCCCGACAGCAGCACCGGGGCCCGCCTGGGCTGCCCCGGAGGCCCCTCTCAAGGACGTGGGGCAGACGACTGTGCCTGGAGCCGGGTACCCCTGTCCGCTCCCTTTCCCCAGGCATTCTGGGCGGCCGGACCTCCTCCATAGGCTTCGGGGCATCTCGGCCCTAATGGAAGGGCCCAACAGCCGCTCAACTCTCTGCGGGGCATGTACTATCTGGGGCCAAGAGAAGCTGGAAGCTGGCAGCTGTACGGGTGGTGCCCACCATTCCTGGGAGGTGGTCTCCAAGGACATGTTATTGGCAAGTCCTTTCCCACCCACCACCATGGTGGTCGCCCCGCGCCCCCCAGCCCTGAGGAGGAGCTACACCGGCACCAATTCTGCCCGGAGACACCTGCCCCGCAGTGCTCCCTAACTTGTCCTCAGGGAGCAGTCAGGGAGGAGCCACCAGTGCTGGCACCCTGGAGACCCCAGACAGCACCAAGGTAGGCGGAAACCAGCGCCAGCTGCACTCTGCACACCCGAGCCCAGGCTGGACTCCACTGCAAAGCCTCCTGCCGCTCCCAGCCCTGCCCTGTGTGAGGTCACAGGAGGCAGACCCTGCCTCGATCCCCAGGCTGGACCTCACCCGAGCACCCAGTGGACAGATGCCGCAGGCCGACCCCAAGCACCGGGGAGCACCCAGAACCCACACTAAATTTCAGCCTGAGAAATGCCCCCGACACAGTCAGTCTCAAGAACACCACCCGACACTGAGAAGCAGAGTCTCATGGAAACATCTCCAGAACTGAGCGCGGTTCAACCGTGTTCTCACCATCACACCCCAGGATCTTGCAGCAGAGGCTGGCGGGGGTGACGGGGGCCCCTCCTGCCCAGTTTGTACCCACAAATCCCTCCACGGAGAAGACAGCTGCAGGTTTAAGCCCAGGAGACCCCCGTGGCCACTCAAGGAGGCCTGCAGCACTCACGCGTCTACAGGAACGACCCCCTCCCACGACGACGGCACAGCCCTGACATGGAGAGGTCCCCACTCACGAATACCGTTAGGTCAAACACAAATGGGGGGAGTCCCCGGTGGTTCATTGACCATTTCACTGCCAGAACCTGGGAACCCCAAGCACCGGGGAGCACCCAGAACCCACACTAAATTTCAGCCTGAGAAATGCCCCCGACACAGTCAGTCTCAAGAACACCACCCGACACTGAGAAGCAGAGTCTCATGGAAACATCTCCAGAACTGAGCGCGGTTCAACCGTGTTCTCACCATCACACCCCAGGATCTTGCAGCAGAGGCTGGCGGGGGTGACGGGGGCCCCTCCTGCCCAGTTTGTACCCACAAATCCCTCCACGGAGAAGACAGCTGCAGGTTTAAGCCCAGGAGACCCCCGTGGCCACTCAAGGAGGCCTGCAGCACTCACGCGTCTACAGGAACGACCCCCTCCCACGACGACGGCACAGCCCTGACATGGAGAGGTCCCCACTCACGAATACCGTTAGGTCAAACACAAATGGGGGGAGTCCCCGGTGGTTCATTGACCATTTCACTGCCAGAACCTGGGATCAATCCCTGGTTGGGTAACTAAGGTTCCACAAGACCCATGGTGCGCCCCTTCTCCCCCAAAGAGGTAAAAGCTTAGAGAAGATTGAAGCTTGGCAAATGAACACCCTACTCGGGGCTCCCCAGTGCCCCAGCATCCGTGAGACTGCCAGAAAACGCACAGGCTGGTTTCAGGCTCAGGGAAGCCAGAGGCAAAGGTGCTAACTGCAGCTACGCCAGAATCAGCCTCTCCTTCCCCTGCGAGTGGCCTCCCAGGCGGCGTCCCGCGGTCCCAGCCCCTTCCTGCACAGCCATCCACACTGGGAAAGAGGACATGGTCTGTCCCGCGTCCCACGGTCACGGTACGTGACAGCAAGATCCGTGGGCTGGACGCCAGGGCCCCGCTTCTGCCCTCCAGATCCAGAGTGACAACAGGCAAAACATGACTCCCTAGACACGGCTGAGCTCTGGGACTGCCAAGGGGCAGGCACAGTGCAGTCAGACCTCCGGGGCTGTCAATGGACACGGATGCGGGTGAGGAAGGAAGGTCCGTGTTCTCGGCGGTGTGAACCCCAAAGGGGACAGCAGGCAGGGTCCAAGCCCCAGGGCCATCTGTGTCGCTCTACACTGACCCAGAGCGGACTCGCTCGCACGGCTTCCGTGGGCCCAGGAGCTCTGAAGTAACACGCATGCGGTTTTAACGATTTCTAACTATTTCAAGACAGCAAGCCCCAAGAAAGAAACAACTCAACAGAGAACAAGGTGTGCGCTGCAGAAGGACCCCAGGGCAGAGCAACAACGAGCCAGCCAAGCCCATGGGCGGCGCTGCAGAGTGGGGAGGCGGCGGGCAGACAGGGACCCGGGCCTCTAGCGGCTGCCACCCCTCGACAGCCAGTACTGCGCCCCAGGGTGCCGCCAGCAGGCACCATCTGCGGGGGGTGGGCCGTCTCGCTAGCAGCGTCTGCTCCTCCCTCCCCGCCGTGCTCCCCAGCTTCACTCCCACGCCAGGCAGGCACTCGGGGCCTCCCTGCGCCTCCGGGCTCTCTGCCAGGTCCAGACCTGCTGGGGTGAGGGTCCCTGCACCACTCTCCCTCCCCAGAGGACGGGTCAGGGCCCGCCCTCACTCAGAGCTACTCAAACAAAGCTGGCCTGCAGGGAAACTGCTTGCGCTCCGGCGGCCTCTGGGCAGAACAGCAGAGTGCAGGCGGGCACAGGAGGGCGTCCCTGGCAGGACAGGACCGCGTCGCCCATACGGACTCAGGGAAATCTGTGTGCCCAGAGCAGAGTCCCCGCTGCCTCTGGCTCCAGAGTAAAAAAACAGATCTCTGGCTGCAACCAGCCCACTGAGAAGATGTGCAGCCAGTCTGTACACGCCATCCTCCCCGGCAGCACCAAGGCTTGCGAGAACCTCCCTGACCACGGCTGAACCAGGGCCAGACCGTGCAGGCAGGGAGTCTCAACCACCAGGCCACCAGGGAATGCCTTTTCTGAGACTCTCTAACGCTGCTGCTCAACAAAAGGAGGCCTGCAGAGGCCCCAGCAGCGAGGAACACGCCCGCCCTCAGCTCTCCTGGCCCTGCCCTATGCCTTCAGAAGTCTGGTCCCGAGAGCTGGCCTCCTCTCCCAAGTCTGGGGTCCACCCCGGCCTCCCTGCCGTGGCTGCTGTGGCTCAGGAAGGAAGCAGCTCGGAGATGCAGAAGAGGTGCGTGGAGTGGAGGGGAGGGAGTCAGGGACGGCCCTGACACAGAGCCCATGCTGGCCAGGCACATGGCGCCACCAGCCGGGCTTCAAGCCCACAGCGGCAAATGGCATTTCAGCGGACTTCTAAAGTGCACGCAACCAACACTTCAGGAGAGCAAATCATCTTTTGAAGGAAGGTTTTCCCATGAGACGGGGGCCAATGCAATACACGTAAGGGGGCACCTACACTTACCTTCTTCAAGATTTTACCACCAAATTGAGCTCGAATACAAATACATTTAAATATAGTTCGATCAACTGGACAGGAATTGGCATTCTGTAAAAGAATAAAAACCGTGTTATAACCTTGAAGAATCAGTCACTGTTAACACCACCTCAAGACGATTCCTCTTAGAAGCCGAGAGTTCCTTTCACAAGAAACCCAGTCACCGACTCGGTGCTGGTGTGCACCAGGCCCCGTGCGAGGGCTGAGAGCACAGCCGAGCGGAAGAGAGAAGCCACGCTCCCGTGGTGCAGGGCAGCTCTCCTGGGGAGCCGACACAGGAACCGTCAGTGCCCAGGAAACAGGAGGCCATGGGGCGGCAGGCGCACTGGGGGCCGGGCGGGCAGCCGGGCACGGATGAGGTGGCTCAGCACTCGAGTCGGTGGGCCATCACCACCCTCGCTGAGGAAGGGCGGGTGCAGCGCAGCCAGACCTGCCCCGGCCCCAGGGCCCACGCCATGACGGAGGGAAGAGGGGAGCAGCAGGCGGGGCCGGTGTCCTGAAGCACGGCACGGGCCGGAGCTGCAGCCACTCGACCTCGGGCTCATGCCTCTTTGAGTTTTTTTCACAAAGTTCAGAAGCGGGGCGGGCAGTGCTTCCAGAGCTCACCCTGCAGCACCCACGACCCCCGTGTGTACTACTGCGCTCACGAGTCAGGCTCCGCATCTGTGAGCTGACCCCTCAGCACACGCCTACCAGCCAGCTTGGCCGGCAGCTGCCCTGGGCCACCCGGGGTTTCTCGCCCATGAACCCCCCTCCTCGTTCTGTGCTGCCCAGAGTGAGCGTCACCAGCCACCCAAGGGCCCAGAACGGGGACAAAGCAGAGACCAGGCTCGGACGCCACCCAGGTCTCCAACCCCTGCCATCAAGCAGAGACCCAGACCCACCAGGGGCCGGCCAGGGGCTGGTCACCCACACAGAGCCCAGCCCGAAGACATGCCACGCACCTTGGACCACTCCACGATGCAGTCGAGGCAGAAGTAGTGGGCACAGTTCTCGGGCGTGCCCACAGCCTGCTCCCTGAAAGCATTGAGACAGATTGGGCAGCTCTCAGAGTCGTCGTCAGAATTAAATGCACCGCTGCCTTCCCGCGTTCCCGGAGAATCCACCGCTGCTGCCAATGTGTCCACGTCATCACCATCTTCCTCAGAGTCCTCGGAACCTTAAGAGGCAAGGGTTCAAGTCTGTGAATTGGCGCTCAGGAGGCATGAGGCCCCAGCTGCACTTGGAGCCGAATCGGAACCCCCGCAGGAAGCAGACAGCCCCCAGGGGTCAGCGGGCCTCTGGGTGCAGCACAGCGGGCTCTGGAGGACATCTCACTCCAGCGGCACCTTCTCAAAGCTGACAGGGAGCTGCCACCTTCGGGGAAGGCCTCTCCTTCAGGGCTCTCCTTTTTCTTTCCTCCGGACCAGAGGCCACAAATGCCTAACCAGGCAAGCTGCACACCACAGCCCTGATCAGCCTCTCAGAGTTCCCGAGGCCACTCAGCGCACACAGCAGTCGTGTGTGCTTGTTTTCTCTCCCCACTGAACTCCAGTGACCAAAGATCCAAGTCACAGGGACGCGGGACGCGGATGAGAGGCGCGGTGGGCAGGGTGCTCACGCGCCCGAGACCCTGCTGGTACGTGCCATAATCACACGGGCTCTGGAAGAGCAGCTTCCTCTAGCCGCTTGTACAACCCAAGAGGACAAGAGACTGATGCACCCTGCCCATCGTGGGGTGGCCTCCAGGACCTGAGCGAGGAGGAGATGGGGGCCCACCCGGGCAGAGACAGGACGAGAGCCCCACACTGTGGGGCCTGAAACCCGGCAACAAGCCAGACCTTGGGGGAGGACTCTGGGCCTAGATAGGAGTGGTGCCTCTGTGACCCCTTGACGTCACCTGGGCAAGACCTGCACAGAGGACTGGCCACTGGTATCCGGACTACAGACCACACGGAGACACCAAGCGTGCTATTCTCAGCTGCTGTGTTTGTGACAATCTGCTACAAAGCAAGAGAACTAAGCTGGGGTCCACAAAATTCTCAGAGTGCTTTGGCTCAGATACGCGCCTGGCTGAGGCCAAGGGCGCGGCAGCAGGCGGCGCATGGGAACCGGGTGCTCTGGTTCTTCTTCCAGAATCCCAGAAGACCGGGAGCTGCGCGGCAGGCAGAGAACCGGTGTCTGAGGCCACCAAACCCTGCGGTGCCCCTGAGAGCCGCCAGCAGTGAGGCGCCGAGGCCGAGCCAGCCGCCCGCCCACCTCGTCCCGGGAGCTGCGGGACCAGGTCCCAGATAGAAAAGGGCTCGGGAGGAGGAAGGTGCAGACATGGGTACCAGCCCAGAGTGGCAGCTGGTGGCATGCCTGCGAACCTGGGCAAGGTGAGGGCAAGGGTCCCGTGAGCAGGGCAGGACCACATGGGGAAGAGCTGAGAGCAACCTGTGGGGAGGGGCGCGAGGAGCAGACCAGGAGGGTGTGTGCGCACCACCTGGACAGCTGGTGAGGCAGCAGGGCAGAGTCCTAAGTTCTCCTCTTTCATCCTAAGACTTGAACAGCCGTTTCTACAGCTGAAACCTGAGCACACAGCAACACAAGCAGGTGACTCTCAGGGCCCGACACCACGGCAAGAAAAGCAAACAGATGGGCAGAGAGCTGCACGCAAGGGGGCTCAGCCGGCACAAGGCTGTGAGGATGCAGGTCGCTCCTCTGAAGGCAGGCCGTCCAAGCCGTCTCAGCTCTCACCAGCCAGAGGTCCCCTGCTGCCCAGCCTGTTCCACAGACTGGCGCTGGGGAGTGCGGGGTGTACAGGGCAAGTCAGTGCCCCTCAGCTACAGCTGCGGCCTCCAGGTGCCTGCCCCCCACCGGCACTCCTCGTCGCCCACGGGCCTCCTGGGACTCGGCTCCCTGGCAGCTGTCCTGCCAGCACTCTCCCTGCCCCACACGCACCACCGCCCAGCTAGCCCTCCTGCCCTCCAGATCACAGCCGAGACCTGTCCTTCGGGAAGCTTCTCACCCACCCAGGACCAGAGTCCGAGCCCAGCCCCTTCTCGTGATGTACCCTACACCACACCCTTGGCATCTATCCCCCTGAGCTAATCGCTTCTTTGTGCACTGTCTCTGCCCCTGGATGGTGAGCTCCTGCCCGTCTTCCGGCCCCCTGCACCCAGCCCCTGTCCACTGGCATCCACAGGCCCTCTGGCCTCTGCTCCAGGGCTGAACCGACAAGGACCTCACGTCCTCTGCCGCCAAGCCCCAAGTCTATCTGCAGGAGCGAGTGCAACAGCCCGATCATGACCTGCAGATTCAGCCCAGGGCTGCCTGTGCCTGCAGAGAAGCCACAGTCTAACTCTGGGATGACGTGTCACCAGCACACATAGGGCTGCAAGCTCACGCTGCTCCTTCATAGGCCCTGTCCCAAACATGAGGGGTTACCTCTCTGGAACATTCTAACGCTCATATCCACGGAGCTCCAAGGACTGTGATAGACCAGGTGGATGCCTCAACATCCACACAGGTCCCAGTGGCAGTGTTGGAAGGGAAGCAGTGGTGAGCCAAGCTCCCGAAGCCCAGCACCACACAGGGAGGGGCTGGGCGGGACAGTCTGGGGAGCCCACAGGCCACGCACCAGCCAGGGCGGCCAGGGAGGCCAGGGAAGGCGGTACGGCGGGTGCGCGGCACGCGGGGCAGGATGTGCGCATGGCAAAGCTCTCGCACCTAAGTTCGGAGGTGCAGACTGACAGTCTTGTCGCAGTCACTCCACGCCTCTGCCGGCTCCCTCGGGAGTTTGGGAACCAGGGCTCGGGCTACCCTTGTTCTGTAACGGGCTCCGGGCCCACCCTGCCCACAGGTCCGTCCAGCTGCACATGCTCCCTGCAAACACCCTTCATGCTGCTCCCTGTTCTCAGGCCCTTTACCCTCCTGCTCAAACTACCACACAATTGCACTCATCTCACACACTAGTAAAGTAATGCTCAAAGTTCTCCAAGCCAGGCTTCAGCAATACGTGAACCGTGAGCTTCCAGATGTTCAAGCTGGTTTTAGAAAAGGCAGAGGAACCAGAGATCAAATTGCCAACATCCGCTGGATCATCGAAAAGGCAAGAGAGTTCCAGAAAAACATCTATTTCTGCTTTATTGACTACGCCAAAGCCTTTGACTGTGTGGATCACAATAAACTGTGGAAAATTCTTAAAGAGATGGGAATACCAGACCACCTGACCTGCCTCTTGAGAAACCTGTATGCAGGCCAGGAAGCAACAGTTAGAACTGGACATGGAACAACAGACTAGTTCCAAATAGGAAAAGGAGTATGCTGGGAGGGATTGGGGGCAGGAGGAGAAGGGGACGACGGAGGATGAGATGGCTGGATGGCATCACCGACTCGATGGACGTGAGTCTGAGTGAACTCCGGGAGTTGGGGATGGACAGGGAGGCCTGGCGTGCTGCAATTCATGGGGCTGCAAAGAGTCGGACACGGCTGAGCGACTGAACTGAACTGACTCTCCTGCTGCCACCAGACAAGAGACCTTCCCACTGTGTCATCAGCCCAACCACATCAACGGGAGCCAGCTGCCCAGCTAAAGACAAGACTCACTGCAGGGGGCTGCCAGAGGAGGCCACCGTGTTAGGCAATGTCACCCTGACAGCTCACAGCCTCCGCTGGTGGGTGTGCTGAAGGTGGCAAGCTCACCAAGGCTGTTTTGTGAACAGCAACCCCCGTCACGGCACGAGGAGACCCGGGGCCCCACGGATGTCCGTGTTCTCACCAGATCCGTCCTCCAAGTCCCTGTCCGCGTCCTCCTCATCGCTGTGCTCGCTGCCAGAGTCGTCCTCAGAGGCGTCACTGTGGGCATCGCTGCTTCCTTCTAGAGCGACAGGGAAAAACAGAGGCCCGAGGGGCAGTGTCACAGCCGAGGCAGCAGAGAGCAGGGCCGGGGAGACGGTGCGCAGGGGGTGCAGAGCACCCTGCCCCCGCGTCGGGGCAGCCAGGGTGAGCTGCGCGGGGCGGCGGCTGTCGCTAGATTTAAGAGCACATTGGTACCGACTACGTCAAAAATAAAGACCAGACCGTGAGCTACTTGGGCACTTTAAGGGCAAAGCGTAAAGACTCACTCCCCGCTCTGGGCGGAGGGGCCGGGGGCAGCTCACCAGCATCGCTGGCCAGGGTGGCAGGACGGAGTCTTGGGTGGCCATTGGGCCCCGGGCTTCGGTCCACAAGCTCGTCCAGGCTGTCGTCATCCATCGCTGGACATGGGCGTTCAGCTCTGAAAGAACAGAGAGTCGAGTAAGTCCCCTCTGTCCCAGGCTTCGCGTGAAGCTCCCCACCAAGAGCGAGGGACAATCACTGCACATCACAGTCCTGCTGACACGTGTCCCCCCGCAGCACAGGAGGCAGAGCTGGCTTAGAACTGTGCAGGCACACACAAGACTGGCTCCTGTTCACAGAGCCACGTGCACGGCCAGACGCCAACTTACAGCAAGCTCAGCGTAGCCTCAGACCAGCCGTGTTCCCGTTCAGTCCCCTGCCACACCTCAACACTTCCCGGGTACCCACGGCCAGGCTCGAGGGAAACGGCACATCACCAGCTGAGGCAAAGCGGGGCTTTCAGCGGCGGGTGGCGCCAGAAGGTTCCAGTGCCAAGCTGGCCCTCTGCCCACACTCCTGTGGCATGTCCCCCTCAGCCACGGCTGGCCAGCCCAACTCCGCACACCTGCCTCCCACAAGAGGCCACGGGCACCAGCCGGGGCTCCTCTGACCTGGCCTCGGCCCCTCCAGGAACACGGCCGAGTCAGCTGCCTACCCCGGAGCAGCCCAGGGCCATGGGGAGCAGGGGCCGGGCTGCCATGTCCACCGGCTCCTGGTCACCACCTGGGGGTGCCAAGCCTGCCTGCTGTGCAAGGCCACTGCCGGGGTAACGGCGAGGACAAGACCGGTGACGTCACAGACGTAAAGGGACACAGGCACCCTCCTGCACCAGGGCCTCTGACTTTGGTCTCGAAACGAGGGCTCCTTTCCCATCAGGGCTACTCACTTCCCGGTGACCCTGAGAGGGGACCCCCCGCCGTGGCACAGTGCGTTTCTGAGTCCAGTCTGCACATCTAAGGAGCAAGATCGGAGGGACGGAAGCAAAGCAAGAACCGGGGCAGGAGGTGAGGCGGACAGCAGCAAGCCGAGAAGTCAGGAGAGCCTCTCACTCCCGGACCTCACACGCGTCAGCTGGCACCCAGGGCAGGCACTGTCGCCACCGCCACAGTATAGATGCTACTGAAAAATGGTCCCTGATGGGGCTGGAGCCAGAATCACAGCCAGGGTGTCACACATAACAGACAAAGCCCCAGGCTCTGGATGGGTGTCTTCTAAAACAGTGAAGGCATATCAACTTCACTAAATCGCCACCTGCCAAACGATACGTCTGCCTGGAAACAGTCAACTGAGTCTATGAACCCGCTAAAGTCACCACCTTTTTTCTAGCTGGCACCCTAAGGTTGAGAAAATCAGTCAGTCCTGCTCACCTGAGGGTCTGCACTCCCCTGCTTGCTGAGTCAGCAGCACGGCAGGGACCTTCGCTCTTCCACCCGAGCCCCGACCACAAGCACTGCTGGAGACACACGGGCGAGACGCCGCCGCTGCCCGCCCGGGAGCACGGCACCTTCCTGTGCGCGTGGCGGCGGCAGGGCCGCTGCAGGCACACGACCTGTGAGCCCCAGGCTGCACCTGTGACCGGATCCCACAGCGCCATTGCACGGCACCCACCTACCATACCTACCCTGCCCGACGGCACGCGGCATGGCTCCTGCACTGGGGGCGCTCAGCCTATGAGTGGGGGGGGTCAGTGTTCACACCCAGGAAAGTACCAGGGCAAACTTCAGAAAATGTAGCCCTCCAAGCAGACCACTGAGCACCCTCGGGGACGGTTCACTCGCACAAGTAACCCCTGGCTTCTCCCTCAGCAACTGAGACCGAGGCCTGCCTCAGAGAGCTGTGTGGTCACGTGTGGCCACGATGGGGTCTGGCCCAAGGGGACTTGCCAGGGACACCAGCTCTGGAGCGAGGCTGACTCCCTGTGTCCCTGCACATGTGGGGTTCAGTCCCTCAAGCCTGTGCTCCGCCATCACAGCCGGGAGGAGACTTTCCAAAGGCCACCAACACCCCCTCCCTTCCCTGCATGGTCACACAGAGTACCTCTGGCAGCACCAGGGGGAAGAGCCCAGGAGTCTCTGAAGGTACTTCCCAGACCACGCAGCTGTGCAAACACTAAATAAGAGACCAACACTAGGGACCCCTGGCACCCCGTCTCTCTGTGAGGAACACCACACGCAAACACTGCGGCAATGTGACCCCGGCTCAGGACCTACCGGCCCCAGTGGCAGCCCCAGCTCAGATGTGCCTGCCCAGATCCACTAGCCCCACCTCTGCTCGCACGCTCCAGACCAATGCCCGGGAAG
>SJXO01005001.1:102395-142845 GCA_006408615.1 Connochaetes taurinus
GCCCCCCCCCCCCCCGGCTGCTGGCCACCCCGGACGGTGCCGGCAGTGCTCTATGGCTTTCCTGCCCAGTCGTCAAACTTGGGGGAGCCAGGGGGAAATTTAAACAAAAGTAGTATTTCCCTCTATTTTCAAATCCAGGGACTGAAAGCACCTTTTATCCCAACTAAGGAACGAAAAGGCCTTCCGGTGTGGTCATTGGCGGCTGTGCCATGACCAGAACCTGGATGCCCGTCCCCAGGCCCTGAGCAAGGGTGTTAGGTCCAACGGCTCAGGTCCAATGGGCTCAAATCTCAGTTTTCATTCATCGTCTGCCAGAGCAGCTACAAGACCTTGAAACTGTAAGCTGCAATACAAGTCAAAAAGCGAGAGCCCAACCTCCCCACCACCAAAAAAACCAACAAACTAGAGTCCAGTAAGGTCTTGGCAGGGTTGAGAGAGACACCAAGAGTCCATTACAGGGGGCTGCTGGGAGAACCAAAGCCAGGCTGGCTCTATCAGGGCCCTGCCACCAGCCTGGTGCAAAAGAAGAACCAGTTATTGTCATTCTGACTCAACATTCTTTCCGTAAGAAAAACACCAATGATTCAGGGAGAAGGCAGGCGTGCTAAAGCCCAAGTCAAACCTCACTTCAGCCTTAGGTTCTGTCCAAGTGACCAATGGCCAAACCGTGGCTCACCAAGTGAGTACTATTCTGTTACAGAAGAAGAGTATATAAACACCGCCAAGTTGACAACGACGTAACACAACCCTTGTTACAAAGAAAAAAGAAAGACAAAAACAAAATCAAAAACAAAAACATGGGCCAAGAATCAGAATCAGGGCTTAGGTTAACAACCGGCCCTGGCTCGGCATTCAGCGGCTGTGTGACGCTGGCAAGTTCCTCAACATCTCCGGACTCCAATCTACTTATCTGTGAAAACAGGAAGGCCAATACCTACTCCTGAGAGGCTGCTACGAAGACTACGTGAGTTACGGAACGGGAGACCATCCCAACAACACGCGGGCCTGTCGACACACAGGCGAAGCCAATAGAGGCAGAGAAGACGGGGCGCTGGAGGAGTGACGCTGGCAAGTTCCTCAACATCTCCGGACTCCAATCTACTTATCTGTGAAAACAGGAAGGCCAATACCTACTCCTGAGAGGCTGCTACGAAGACTACGTGAGTTACGGAACGGGAGACCATCCCAACAACACGCGGGCCTGTCGACACACAGGCGAAGCCAATAGAGGCAGAGAAGACGGGGCGCTGGAGGCGAGTTAGCGAAGGGTCACATCCGCTCTCGGCGCGGGGAGAGCGGCAGCACAGGGGGCGGGCGCCACGGGGCGAGGCGGAGGGCTCCTCGCCTCCCGGGAACCCGCCCGCAGGCGGGCCGCGCGGCCTCCGCGCCCGGCCTCCAGCGCCCGCAGGACGCCGCCGCCCGTCAGCCCGGGGCCTGAGCAGCGCAGGCCTCGCGCCGCCGGGCAGGCCTCAGACAAAGCGCGCGGCGCCCGGAGCGGCCCTGCGGCCGGGGCGCTACTGAAACCCGGGACGCCGCGGCCCGCACGTACCCGGAACCGTGCGCTCGTCGCCGCTGCCGCCGCCGCCGCCGCCACAGCAAGAGGCACTACTAGGCCGGGCCGCCACCACCGCCGCCGCCGTCGCCGCCGCCGCGCGCTCCTTGACCCGGAAGTACCTGGAGCCGGCTTCCGGGGCTCTCCCGCCCCGCCTGTTGATGGGCACCATTGGGACGAGGGAGAGCAGGAAACGTCTGAGATAGAGGAGGGCGCCTCTACCTGAGCTCAGGCATCTCGAGGCCTTGGAAACACCGTTTAATACGTTGTTTTCGTCCAGAAAGACGAGTTTATTGGGAGAACTTGAAGAGTCTAAGCCCCGCCTGTGGGCTGTTCCGAGACGTACTCCCCCATCTGGAAGGTGGTACAGTCCAATCCTCGCTCACCGCCCAGGGCGAATGGGAGCGGACGCCAGGCGCACCTAGGGCCCCGCCCCCAGCCCGGGCCCCGCCCCGCGCGGCGGCCCCGCCCCGCGCCCTCGCCCCGCCCCGCGCCCTCGCCCCGCCCCGCGCCCTCGCCCCGCCCCCACGCCCCTCTCGGACCCCGAGCGCGCGGGCCGAGGAGCGCGAGCCCGGGTCAGCCTGGCCGCGCCCCCGGCCCAACCGCTCTGCGCCGTCCGTTCACGCCAGCGAGCACTTGCGGCCCCTGTGCGCGGGCTCCGCCAGGTGCTGGGCCAGAACGAGCCCCCAGCCCGGAGTCCCGCCGCGGCCGCGCGCAGTAAACAGTGCACCACGTGGATGGTGCGCCGCTCGCTGGGTGAGACAAGGGTTCGCTCCGACGGGAGAGCCGAGTCCCGGGCGCGGGAGCCAGGAGGACTCGCCGTGGTAGGTAGTGGGCGAGGAGGGACCCGCCCGAGAGCAGCTTGCGGAAGGGGCAGCGGTGGCGAGAGCGCGGGACGCTGCCAGGACCCCGGAGGCGGGGAGCCCCACCGGCTGGGTGGGGAGCAGACGCTGGCTTCCGAGAGCCCCGGGCGGCGGCGGCGGCGGGTGAATTGAGTGGACCGGCCGGGGCGGGCCGCGGACCAGCGCGAAGGCCACGTCAGTAACCCTGCCACCCTCAGGGACCACAAAGATGTAGGCTCTACGTCTTCGGGGGAAGCGAAGGTGCGGGAGCAGATCCCCCTCTGGTAGGTTATGAAGACAGAACCTAGCGGATAAAAGATGCTCAACATCGCACATCAAAGCTACAAAGGAAAAAAAACGACGAAGGAGTATCGCCTCGCACTGGTCGGAATGGCTCTCATCAGAAAATCTACGGAAAATAAGGGCTGGAAAGGGTGTGGAAAAAAGGGAACCCTCTTGCACTGCTGGTGGGAAGGTAAATTGACACTGCCACTGTGGAGAAGTGTGGAGAGTCCTTTAAAAACTAGGAATAAAACTACCATCTGACGCAACAGCCCCACTACTGGGCATATACCCTGAGGGAACCATAGCTGGAAGGGACACATGTACCCCAGTGTTCACCCAGCGCTGTTTAGGAGGCGCGGACAAGGAAGCAACCTAGATGTCCATTTACAGATGAATGGATAAAAAAGTGGACCTCACGTATACAGTGGAATGTTACCCAGCCTTGAAAGGAATGCATCTGAGTCAGTACTGATGAGGTGGATGAGCCTAGAGCCTGTTGCGCAGAACGAAGTAAGTCAGAAAGAGAAAGATAAATACCATACATTAATGCATATACATGGACTATATAGAAAGATGGTACTGATGAACCTGTCTTCAGGGCAGCAAAGGAGACACAGACGTCACATGGGACACCGGTGGGGGAAGGACAGGGTGGGACTAACTGGGAGAGTAGCTTTGAAACAGAGACATTACCACATGTAAAACGAATAGCCTGTGGGTATTTGCTGTGTGATGCACAGCTCAGATCCAGTGCTCTGGCAACCTGGAGAGGTGGGGGTGGGATGGGATGAGGTGGGAGGAGAGGTTCAAGAGGGAAGGGGCGTGTGTACACCTATGGCTGATTCATGCTGATGTATGGCAGAAACCAACACAGTATTGTAAGTAATTACTTTCCAACTAAAAACTAATTTTTTTAATGAAAAACAAACTGAGATTGGGTTAGCTGAGGGGTTGGATGTGAGATGCCAGGTAAAAAGGGAAACCAAGGAGGGTTCCTGGACACGGGGGTGGGGGGCAGCACGTCAAGTAGGCCACCTGGGTGGAGCAAGGTGGAAGTCACCAGGGACCCAGAGGATACCAGTGCTGCGGGGCAGCTGGATGGGTTCAAGGAGATGCCAAGCTGACTGGTCGTCGCCAGGGAGTACCAAGCAGGGAAACGAGAGTGGAGGCAACAGAGAAGGAGCCCACTGAGAGAGGGTGGTTTTGTTTTTCTGTTTATGGGAAAAATAACTCGTGTGTTTACAGGCTCTGGAAAGGACTTTGCAGAGAGGAAGAATGAATGGTGCCAGAAAGGTGAGGGCCTCTGGAGCAAATCTCTGTGGGAGTGTGTGTGTGTGTGTGTGTGTGTGTGTGTGTGTGTGTGTGGCTGGCACAGCACCTCTTGGGTGTCACCCCAGCCATGTACCCAAACACAGGATACTTTAAATTTGGCCACGCGGGTTCTTTGTTGCTGCACGTGGGCTTTCTCTAGTTGCGGTGAGTGGGGCTGCTCCTTGTTGCGGTGTGCAAGCTTTTCCTTGCAGTGGCGTCTTGGAGAGCACAGACTGGAGCATTCTGGCTTCAGCAGCTCTGGCTCCTGGACGCTACTGCACAGACTTAGTACTGGGTGCACAAGCCTAGTTGGCCCTCGGCACATGGGATCTTCCTAGGCTAGGAACTGAACCCATGACCCCTGCCTTGGCAGGTGGATGCTTCACCACTGAGCCACCAGGGAAGCCCCAGGATGCCTTGGCTCTCTGCTTAAGTACGGATGGCACTACCTTGGGAGAGTTTCTCAACCCCTCTGTGCCTCTTTGCCTATAAAGTAGAGATCTTGAGGGCCGGGTGGGTGAGTTCAGGAACAGAACTTTGGATGGGGGCCAGCAAAGTAAATGCCCTCCCCCTCCTCCTTAGCTTACTCTTGGCAAGTGTGGGCCCTTCTACACCACCACCCACCAGAGGGTCCCAAATGGGGGTGGGAACATGCCGCTAAAGCTCCAGGGAAGGAGTTGGACAAGCAGCTGTGGCCATCTTAGAGCCCCCTTGGAATGGGACCAGCCCCTCCACCCTCATCCACATCTGCTGTTGAGGCTGATGGAAAATTGTCGTCCATGATAAACACACGCGCCCGTGATGAGATGTGGACAGGTCCTCAGCAGGCACCTTTGGGTAGCGTACAGCCCACCTAGCCATGCCAGCCTTTGCTCACACGTGAGCTGTGTCCCCATGAAACTGCCCAGAGTCACTGGTCTGGCCCCAAACTGGGCCGAGGCAAGAGCAGAGGCACACGTCTGTACCTCCACCTGCTGACGTGCCTTATTCCATGCCGATACGCATAACACACACAAGTGGACGCCTCCCCCGCCATCAGCATTGTCCCCGTGTCCTTCAAGAAACCTGTACCCTGCAGCCCTCGTTGGTTCCTTGGTGTTCACTGGCACACCCTGCTCCTGCTCCTCCAAGGCCCAGGCAGGCCCAGACATGGGGTACACGCTGCTCTCCTCATGCCTGCAGGGGGGCGGAGCTGGACAAGGAGCTGCCTTGGTTCTGTCCAGCCCGGGCCAGCCCTTTCCCCTGCCATCAAGCCTGCAGGAACATACAGGGCCAGAGCTGGGGGGAAGAGACAGGCAGGGCTATGATCCCTGACATAGGAAGGCAGGGGTATCAGTGTCCTAGGGCACAAATTTTTTCTCTCAGTCCCGAGCGCCAGAAGTCCAAAATCTAGGTTGACACCTGCGCTTTCTCTGAAACCTGTTGAGAGAGCCCTTCCTTGCCGCTTCTGGGTTCTGGTGCTTCAGGCCTCGGCTAAGGGCAGCGTCTGCCTCAGTCTCCCTGTCGCCTTCCTCCCTGTGTGTCTGCACCGTTCCGTCTTTTCAAAGCACACTTGGCCTTGGCTTTAGGGGCCACTCAGAAAACCTGGGATGACCTCATCAAGCCGGGAAGTCCCTTTTTCCAAGCAGGGTAACAATCCCCAGGTCTAGGCATTTGGATATAAGGTATCTTTTTTTTTGAGAGAACACCATTCAACCTACTGCAGAGGGTAGTAAGGGGTGCATTTGGAGCCAGCAGGACTGAGGGGGACCCGGCTGGGGGTCAGACCAGCAGGGTGAGGCAGGAACTTGGAGTCATCCTGACTTCCGGCCTGTCCCTGTCCTGGAACCCTGGGCTTCCCCCTTCCAAGCTTCTGCCCATCTGCCCGTCCCCAGTCATGCCCTGTCCCAAAGCCTTGGGCCTCCTCAGGGGTCCCACAGGTTCCTAAGGGTTCCTTCCAGATCCACACAGTCCAGGCCTTGCTGACCCCCAACAGAACCAATCAGGCTCCTCGCTCCTTCCCCTCCCACAGGGGGCCACCCCCGACTACACCCTGCACTTGAATTCCGATACTCAGGCTTCATACTCCTGAGGTCCCAGGCAGAGTCAGACACCTCCCTGGAGCCCCGCACTTAGCCACCTGGGCAGCAGATTTGAAGGAAGAAGTGAAATGGCCGGGATGGTGGGAAGAGGGAGGAGGGGCCCATGCCGGTCTGTGGCCGCTGGTGGGTCCACCCCAGGCCCCTGTAAACTCGAGAGGGCGAGGGGTGGGGCGGTGAGCTGGGGTCAGGAGGGCTGCAGGAGGCAGCCAGGGTGGCTGAGGCTGCGGAGATATCGGGGAGCTCTTGCTTTGGAGGGGAACCCCAGCCCTAACTCTCCAGACGGGACTGTGGAGAACAGAAGGGGACCAGGCGCCTCTCTGCCTGACCAGGGATCCCAATGACCCATGATTCTGCCTCGGAGCGGCTGAGAAGGGAGTGTGAAGAGCCCGGCCCAGGACCATGCTTCCCTCGGCTGCCTCCTTGGGGCTCCACCAGGAAGCACTGACTCCAGGGCTGAAACGGTCCTTCCCTTTGGTTTCTGCCTTTCCAATGCCCGGACAGAACGGAGCAGAGGACGGGGCCAAGCCGCCCAGGGCCCTGAGCCCCGTGCAGTGGGCCCTCACGACGAGCGAGCTCACAAACCAGGCAGAGCCGGGGCCCCTCCCTGCCAGGCAGACCGCCCCGGAGTGGGTGCTGGAGGCGCGCGCCCTGGGCGGCCGCGAGCGCACCGCCCGTGCTACGCGTGCCGGAGCCCGGCGACCCAAGGAGGCGCCCAGCTCGCGGGGGCCGGGGGGCGGAGGGCGCCTAGGCGCCCGGGCCTGGCCACCCTGGGCCGGCGGGGGAGCCGCCCCGCGCCCGGCAGCCTCCGGCGCCGCGAGCCCCGCCCGGCAGGTGACGGGCGGGGAGGCGGGGGTCGTGGGTGGGGGGCGACTCCTCCGCCCGCACGGCGGGCCCTCCAGGCGCAGGGCAGCCACTGCCCACCGCACACTGCGCTGCTCCGGACCCACTGTGCGTGCGACAGCGGCTGATCTGTCCCTGGGCAGCGCGACCGCCCCGCCCCCTCTGTGACCCTGTGGGGCAGGGGACGGCCACGTCGGGTCAGAGGGAGCGTGCCAGGGCGGGTGGTAGGCCAGGGCGCTGCACGGACTAGGTGGGCCTGTCTGCGCCCAGCAGCGGGCCGGGTGGGGAAAACGGGGGACATTCAGAGGCCTTTGCTGCCCTTCGTATGCGGGGCCTCGGGCCGGACCAGACGCCCTCTTGGAGGGAACTCTCTTCTCCCTGTGTGTCTCAGGATGGCAAGGTGTGCGGGGCTCCTGGGACAGTCTTCCCGATGTCGCCAAGCTGAAGGCAGCCCTGGGCAGACACCGGTGTCATTGTCGGACCCTTGGACATCAGGACAGGACCTCCTGGACTAGCCTCTTGAGGGCCCCCTCCAGGAACTTTCTTGAGGAAGATAGTGGCATATTTGGCTTTCCTGTGCCCTCTGCCATGTCAGTGAGGCCGCTAAGGGAGTCAGGACTGTGAAGACGCATTCACGGTGCCCACAGACACGCCCTCCCAGGGGTGTGGGTTCCTGGAGGCCTGTCTTCCCTGTTGGGTGTTCCTAAATTCACCGAGAAAGTCTTACGGTTGTGGAGCAGTCTCAGAACAGCCTCTGGGCCTGCGGATGCCACAGCGGCAGGTTCTGTCCCCTCTCCCAGGCAGTCTGGAGGGGAGCCCCACTTAGTTGGGCCCTTGTGTGGACTTGGACACCCCTCAGGAGGGACCCTACCCTAGTTAGCGGTTGACATGGTGTGGTGAGTGTCACACCCAGCAGGCTTGGCAGGCCAGGCTCTGCAGGTGGCAGGGAGGCTGTCAGCAGCTTTAGGGTAGAACCAACGGTGTGGATTCGCTGCCACTGGCCCGAGACCCTCTGTGAACCAGCCCCTGGAGGGTCAAGTAGGAATCTGAGGCCAGGCAGGGCACCGGTGCCTTCCCCCAAAACACAGTCTGGCCTCAGAGCAACCTCGAGGAGGGCTGCCCTGTACTCACACTGGGCAGTGTCCTGCCCTGCCTTCCCCTGGCTTGAGGGGAGCTAAAGAAGAGGGCAACAGAGGATAAGATGGTTGGATGGCATCAGCGACTCAATGGACGTGAGTTTGAGCAAGCTCCAGGAGATGGTGAAGGACAGAGGAGCCTGGCGTGCTGTGGTTCCTGGGGTCACAGAGATTCAGACAGGACTGAGCGACTGAACGACCACTGGCCTTTCCTCCCCTCAGCACACCTCACAGAGTTGTTTTCAAAGTACAGTTTAAAACTCTACTAAAGTAAACTTTTCAGGAACTCAGAGATTTGCTTAGTGATCTGAAGCATTTCAGGCAACTTGAGGGGGGCTGCGTTTTGTTCACTTGGAGAAGGTTCTGCCCCTTTCCCACCCCAGAATGTGCGGGCTGCCTAAGGACCCCCTTTAAGCTGGAGAAGACCACTCTCAGGGTCCTCAGAGGCAACCTTGGACCAGGGGCAGGTCCCTGGCAGTGACTTCAGAAGGAATGGGTGTCCCTGAAAACAGACACAGACCAGGGGGCAAAAGCCCACCCAGGTCTGTGCCTGCTGTCCTCTGGGGAGTGGGGACGCGCAGGATGCTGGGCACGGCATAGGCTGGTCCTCCCCTTGCCCCTGTGTGTGTAGGGGAGTCCCTGGATGGCACCTGGCCTTGTGCCCTGCTGGCCTGTGTGCTCAGCTTGGGAGGTGAAAGGGCGCTAAGGCTCAGGGCTTGTGCCCAGAGGTCCATCCAACCCTGTGGACGCAGGTGGGGGATCCAGGTGAAGGGAGCAGACCTCTTGACAGCCCCCAGTCCTCCCACCCAGCACGGGGCCTGAGCAGCCCATGAGTTCAGGGCTGCACCTTGTATGGCCTGTGCTTGACCCTAAGGAGAGTCACAGGTTAGGCAGGAGTGTGGACAGGCATGGGAATGGGTTGGGGGCTCCAAAGAGGAAACGGGCCAGAGCCTTTTCACCCCCAGGCCTGTACAGCCACTCCCGACCCTCCTCCAGCTCGGGTAGGAAGGGCCTGCTCCTGGTTCTTCCCACAAGCCAGGCCCTTGGTGGTCTCCTTGTACTCAGTACTTCAGGTCCCCTGCAGTCTGCCCCAAAGAATCAGGGAACACCAGGCCCGGCTCAGGGGCCACCCCAGGAGAAGGGTGAGTCTTCCCCAACGTTGCCCACCCCCACACTAAGCAGGAAGACCCCTGTGACCTAGGCTGTCCCGTCCTCTGTTCCTCAACGCGCGTAGCTACACCCAGGTCTTAGAGCCCCCCAGGTTCTGGTTGGTGCAGAGCTCGCCTCTCCCAACTGCAACTCTCAGAGCTGGGAGCTGGTGGCCCACCCCAGAGCCAGGGCTGTGGTTCAGACCTCACCCGGTCCCAATTTCAAGGCTGCAGGCATGCGGCTAAAGCTTCATGCCCGGCTGGGGAGAGGAGGTGGGGTGTTGGAAGGCAGGGCGGCACACCCTCCAGGGGCCAGCAAAGCTCCTGGGGCCTGCAGACCTAGGAGTCCGGGGCCTGCCCCCGCAAGCTCTCAGGCTCAGGAAACCTGATGGACGGGTCTGATGTGTCCTTGAATCTCATATCCAGGAGCCACCCCAGAGGCCGCAGTGCTTCTTGCTGCTGGTGGGGAGCAGACCAGACAGGGAAGTCAGGCGAGGGAGGGGCCTAGACAGAAACCCAGGTCAGTGTCGAGGCTACTTCAGGCCCCCAGACCATCCAACCCCAGGCTGCCAAGGAGAGAAGCTACCCTGCCCCCAACAAGGAGAGGCCACTCCCCAAGGGTGGGTGGATACAGCTCCAGCTTTGGATTAAATAACCAGGGGTCCCTGGGAGACTTCCGTTTCAGGACCCTTAATGGTGGCTAGCCCCAGGCAGCTCAGGGGACTACTCAGAGACCCTGCAGACCCTGCCCAGTGCAGTCTCAAGACACGCTTAAGCCATGGGAGACAGTTTATTGAGGTTTTAATGTCGGGGTAGGGACCCGGTGTACACACGGATGTGGGCAAAGATACCTCCCACATGCAAGCACATACCCATAGGTTGGACACAGGGTCTGTGCACCTCCTGTCCCAACAAAGAGCTGTGGCCTTTGGGGGATACGCTCTCAGGGCTGGCCATGCCCCTAGCTCCTGCAGGGTCCTGGCAGATTCGACAAGGACCAGGGCAAGAGTCTTCAGCCTCCCCTGCCCCCCTGCAGCAGGCCTAGGGCCCCAGGGTGTCCCGTCTCAGGCTCCAGGTTCCAGGGCTTCCCACTGCACGGGGGAAGGAGTCCTCTGTGACCACGGGCTCGCCTCTGTCATCCAGGCTAGGCTAACCTTGTCTGCGGACGTCCACTCTGAGGTGAGAGCTGCTACCTCAAGGAGTTCTGCCTCATGGGGGCAACTGTGGGGAGGACACAGACTTGAGAGGGCTGAAGGGGGTCACTGGAGGACCGCATCCCATCCAGAGGGGGGAGACAGACATACTCTCTGGGCTCAGGCTGGACACAAGGGCCGGACTCCGGGGGCCTCCCGTGAGGGGCTCTTCTCTGGTTGGAGGCAGAAGATCCTATGGGAAGAGCAAGTCAGCTTGGGACTGGGCGGGCCCCCCACCGACCTGGCCTCCTCCAGAACTGCTCTGACCTGAGTGCCAGTGGGGTCCCTGTCCGGCCGTGGGGGCGGGGGCAGCGCAGCGCCGGTCTGCTGGATGAACTGCTGCAGGTTGCACTGGCGCAGCTCCCGGTTCAGCTCCTCCAGCTCCTGGGCCTGGGCCTAGGGCACATGGGACCCTCAGGCTCTGATTCTGATCTTGAGACCGACGCCCACCCCCCCCATCCCCACCCTGCGCTGGGGGCACGGGCTCACCTGCAGGGCGTGCTCGGCAGCCTCCAGAGCCCGGCCCACCAGGGCGAGACTGCCCTGCACCTCCATGCTTTGCCGCTCCTGGGTGGCCAGGTCCTGGCGCAGGCGTTCAGCCACAGATGCTGTGGGCGAGGAGGGCCTAGGGGCCTCTGCAGCCAGATGTAACTCGGCCTCCAGGGCACGGGCCTGGGCGTCCAGGGCCTGCAGTCTAGCCGCATGCTCAGCTGTGGCTGCGCTCAGCGCCTGCAGGCGGGCCTGTGCCTCGCGCTCCCGGGCCTGCTCCCGCCGCAGCTCCTGCTCCCAGAAGGCCTCCTGGCCCAGCTCCGCTGCGTTCCTGCGCACCCTTTGCTCCAGACCCTGCAGGTCTGCACAGCAGCCTGGCACCGGCACTACGGGAGCCAGAGGCTCGGGTGGCACAGGGCCGGGGGCCTGCCCAGAGCACCCCAGGCTGAAGGTCAGTGCTTTGCAGGGCTCATGGTCCAGTGCTGGTCGAGGCTTTGGGGGAAGGCTGGCTCGGATGGGGCAGCGCTCAGGGGGTGGGCAGCTGTCCGAGGAGGGCCTCCCAGCGAGGCTGGGTCCTGTCCGCCTCAGGACAAACTGGACATCACTGGCAAACTGTCCGCAGGTCGCTTGGGCGCCCACAGGACATTCCTGGGGTAGCAGCTGCCGCTCCTTCTCTCTGAGGCGCTGCACGAGCACAAAGCGGCCCGTCTGGCCTGGAGTCGGGGAGAGGGGTCAGTCAGCCCACATCCCTTACCTTCAGTCCATCTGGCTCGAGCAGCTGGGGGAAGGCAAGAGGGACCAGCAGCAGCCCCACCCTCCTGGGGGCCAGATGGGGCCCGGAGGCCAGGCCCCCCTGCAAGCGCACCTGCTGGGCCCATCTGTGCTCAGGAACTCACCTATGGCTTGGGCTAGTGCAATGACCACTTCTTGACAGGTGGTCTGCTCTGAAACCCCACAAACCACGCGCTGGATGCCGTCCACCCACACCTTCAGCTCCATGGCCGCCAGTCCTGAGAGCATGCCTGTCCTGCAGCGAGGGCGAGGGCCACGGGGTCAGGCCCCGCCTGGCCCCAACTCAGCTGGACCGGCTCTTCCTCCTCAGGCCTGCCCCGCACCCCGGAATTGGCTCGGGACTGCTGCCCCTCGGCATCTGGTGCGCAGCCCCACACGGAGGCCGCACATTCCTGGGGGTGGGGCAGCAAAGGCCAGTGCCCCCACCCCACCCCCCCGCCAAGAGAGGGAACCAGAGGGCCCTCCCGCAGCGCTCGGAGGCTGCCCCACTTCCCAGCCTGCTCTCGGCCGGCCCCGCTCCCGGAACCAAGCAAATCATTAACCAGACCGGGCCGCCCGGCTTGAAGGGCACAGCCCCTCCCGCGGGGCGTCTGCGCGCAGCCCTCGGCACCGGAGACGCGCCGCACCCGGCGCGGGCGGCCCCTCCCTGCTCCCGCGCGGCCCCGCGCTCGCGGCGAGGCCGCGGTCCCAGCTCGCAGCGGGTGCAGGTGCGGCGCGGCCCCCTCGCCGGCCCTGCTCGCGCCCCTCCGTCGGAGTCGCAGCCCAGGGCCGCGCCCTGCGCCGCGAAGGCCCCGGAACTCGGCGCGGCTCACCTGGACGCTCACCGGCCTCCGGAATCCGGACGCGGACTGGCGGCTGCCAGGCTCCGGGCGCCGCCGCAACCTGCCGCCTCCAGCGCCGCGGGAGCGCCCCGGCCCGCCGCCCCATTGGCTCGCCGCCCGCGCGCCCCGCCCCTCGAGCCCCCATTGGCTGCACCGCGCGCCCCGCCCACTCCGTGCCTACGCCCATTAGCCACCTACGCAGAGCCTCTCCCCTGGGCCTCCCCATTGGCTCCCCGCCCGCCCCGCCCCCGGCGGCGCCCAGGTGTGGGCGGGGCTCGGCGGCGCCGGGGCCGAGAGCGCCCGGGTCCACGCGCGCCCCAACCCGCTCACCGCGCGGAAGAGCGCTGCCTTCCGCGGTGCAGGCGGCGCGCGGGGCAGGTGCCTGGCCGCGTTTCCTGGCTGACTTTCGCAGAAGCCGGCCCGTCTGATGAGTCTCCCGCCTAAGGGAGGGGGCGCCGGCCCGGGACCCCGCGAGCCCGGCTTGCACCCAGGAGGGCCACGGGGCTGACACCGCCCCTCCCCTCGCCTGGGGCGCGATGGGACGCGCGGGAGTCGGGGGGCTCAAGGCGGGAGGGCGTGGAGCTGGTGGGCCGCTGGTCCTCTCCGGCTGCTGCCAGACTGACAATCCTGGTGGGGGAGGGGGCCGCCAAGAGGTTGCCTGGGACAAAGGCCTTGGGCTCTTTGTCTGAGGCTCAGTGGGGCCCAAGGCTGGCCCGAGCTGTAAACACACTCCTCCGCCAGGCGAGTCCTGCTGTTCTGCCCGGAGACCCCAGGCCGGCGCGGCAGCAGGCGTCCCTCATACTCTCAGTGCTGTCTGTGTGGATCAGCAGCAAGGACGTCTAGAACCTGCACTGCCCAAGTGAGACTGGCCCAGAGCGGGGGTTTCTCCCTCCTGCCCACCACAAGCCCTGCAGGAGCAAAAGCTCAAAGTCTGAATGAATGCATGGTGAGGGAATGAAGGTGGGTGGGAGTGGAGCAAAAAGTAGAGGGCATGGTCTTATGGGTCAGGTCTGGGGCTCACTTTTGTCCAGGTCCAGGGGCAAGGGAACCATTTGTTATTGTTTCAGCCCCTAAGTCGTATCTGACTGACTCTTTGTGACCCCATAGACTGTAGTATGCCAGGCTCCTCTGTCCTCCACTATTCCCCCAACTTTGTTCAAATTCATGTCCACAGAGGTGGTGATGCCACCAACCACCTCATCCTCTGTCACCCCCTTCTCCTTTTGCTTTCAATTTGTCTCAGAACCAGGGCCTTTTCCAATGAGTTGGTTCTTCGCCTCAGGTGGCCAAAGCATTGGAACTTCAGCTTGAGCATCAGTCTTTCCAGGGAATATTCAGGATTAATATACTTTCTTCTCTAGCACAAAAATTTGAAAGCATCAGTTCTGCTCAGCTGAAGGCTCTCAGCATTCTTCATGGTCCAACTCTTACATCCACACATGACTACTGGAAAAACCATCAGTTCAGTTCAGTTCAGTCGCTCTGTCGTGTGCGACTTTGCAACCCCATGGACTGCAGCACACCAGGCCTCCCTGTCCCGCACCAACTCCCAGAGCTTGCTAAAATTCATGCCCATTGAGTCGGTGATGCCATCCTACCATCTCATCTTCTGTCATCCACGTCTCCTGCCCTCAATCTTTCCCAGCATCAGGTTCTTTCCAATGAGTCAACTCTTCCCATCAGATGGCCAAAGTATTGGAGCTTCAGCTTCAGCATCAGTCCTTCCAATGAACATTCAGGACTGATTTCCTTTAGGATGGACTGGTTGGATGGATCTCCTTGCAGTCCAAGGAACTCTCAAGAGTCTTCTCCAACACCACAGTTCAAAAGCATCAATTCTCCAGCGCTCAGCTTTCTTTATAGTCCAACTCTCACATCCATACATGACTGATGGAAAAACCATACCTGACTAGATGGACGTTTGTTGGCAAAGTACTGTCTCTGTTTTTTAATATGCTGTCAGGTTGGTCATAGCTTTCCTTCCAAGGAGCAAGTGTCTTTTACTTTCATGGCTGCAGTCACCATCTGCAGTGATTTTGGAACCTAAAAAAGTAAAGTCTCTCATTGTTTCCATTGTTTCCCATCTATTTGCTATGAAGTGATAGGACTGGATGCCATGGTCTTAGTTTTTTAAATGTTGAGTTTTAAGCCGGCTTTTTCACTCTCCTCTTATACTTTCATGAAGAGGCTCTTTAGTTCTTCTTCGATTTCTGCCATAAGAGTAGTGTTATCTGCATATCTGAGGTTATTGATATTTCTCCTGACAATTTTGATTCCAACTTGTGCTTCAGCCAGCCTGGCACTTTGCATGATGTACTCTGCATATAAGTTAAATAAGCAGGGTGACAATATACAGCCTTGAAGTACTCCCTTGCCAATTTGGAACCAGTCCGTTCCATGTCTGGTTCTAACTGTTGCTTCTTGACCTGCATACAGATTTCTCAGGAGGAAGTAAGGTGGTTTGGTATTCCCATCTCTTGAAGAATTTTCCACAGTTTGCTGTGATCCACACAACCATATGGTTGTATATGGAAAACCATGTGGAAAAAACATAGCTCTCACTATATGGACTTTTGTGAGCAATGTGATGTCTCTGCTTCTTTAACGCACTAAGTTCGTCATAGCTTTTCTTCCCAGGAGCAAGTGTCTTTTAACTTCATGGCTACTGTCACCATCCACAGTGATTTTGGAGCTCAAGAAAATAAAACCTGTCACTGCTTCTACATTTTCCGCCTTCTATTTGCCATGAAGTGATGGGACTGGATGCCATGATTTTAGTTTTTTTGAATGTTGAGCTTCAAAGCAGCATTTTCACTCTCCTCTTTCACCCTATCAAGAGGCTCTTTAATTTGCCTTTGCTTTCTGCCATTAGAGCCGTATCATCTGTATATCTGCTGCTGCTGCTGCTGCTGCTGCTAAGTCGCTTCAGTCGTGTCTGACTCTGTGCTACCCCATAGACGGCAGCCCACCAGGCTCCTCCGTCCCTGGGATTCTCCAGGCAAGAACACTGGAGTGGGTTGCCATTTCCTTCTCCAATGCATGAAAATGAAAAGTGAAAGTGAAGTCGCTCAGTTGTGTCTGACTCTTCGAGACCCCATAGACTGCAGCCTACCAGGCTCCTCCATCCATGGGATTTACCAGGCAAGAGTACTGGAGTGGGGTGCCATTGCCTTCTCCAATGCATATCTGAGGTTGTTGAAATTTCTCCCAGCAATATTGATTCCAGCTTGTGATTCCTCCAGCCCAACATTTCGCATGATGTGCTCTGCATAGAAGTTAAATAAACAGGGTGACAGTATACAGCCTTGATGTACTCCTTTCCCGATTTGGAACCAGCCCATTATTCCATGTCCGGTTCTAACTGTTGCTTCTTGACCTGAATGCAGATTTCTCAGGAGACAGGTAAGGTGGTCTGCTATTGCCATCTCTTGAGGAATTTCCTGCAGTTTTTTTGTGATCCACACACTCAAATGCTTTAGCATAGTCAATGAAGCAGAAGTAAATGTTTTTCTGGAATTCTCTTGCTTTTTCTATGATCCAGTGGATATTGGTGATTTGATCCCTGGTTCCTCTGCCTTTTCTAAATCCAGCTTGAACATCAGTTCTCAATTCACATACTACTGAAGCCTGGCTTGAAGAATTTTGAGGATGACCTTGCTAGCATGTGAGATGAGTGCAATTGTGTGGTAGTTTGAAGATTTTCTGCAATTTCCCTTCTTTGGGATTGGAATGAAAACTGACCTTTTCTGGTTCTGTGGCCACTGCTGAGTTTTCCAAATTTGCTAGCATATTGAGTACACCACTTTAACAGCATCATCTTTTAAAATTTTTAAATAGCTCAGCTGGAATTCCATCAACTCCACTAGCTTTGTTTGTAGTGATGCTTCCTAAGGCCCACTTGACTTCACACTCCAGGATGTCTGGCTCTAGGTGAGTGACCACACCATTGTGGGTATCCAGGTCATTAAGATCTCTTTTTGTGTAGTGTGTCTGTTTTCTTGCCACCTCTTCTTAATCTCTTCTGCTTCTGTTAGGTCCTTACTGTTTCTGTCATTTATCACGACCGTCTTCACATGAAATGTTCCCCTGGTATCTCCAGTTTTCTTGAAGAGATATGTGATCTTTCCCATTCTATCAGTTTCCACTATTTCTTTGCAGTGTTCATTTCAGAAGGCCTTCTCACCTCTCCTTGCTATTCTCTGGGACTCTGTGTTCAGTTAGATACTATTGTTGTCATTATACGTGTCCCAAGGCTCCTTACAGTGGCTCTAGCGCTGTGGGTGAACGCCGGGAGAGAGGCTTCTGTACTGGGGTTAGGCAAAGGCACAGCAGTCAGTAAGGCAAAGGGGCGGGGGAAGGCATGGAAGGGGGCCCGCTGCTGGCCAGAGCTCAGCAAGCCGCTCTCCCAGGTCCTCAGGGCTCTCTCCTCCCTTTCCGCAGATGGCTGGGCCCCAGAGAGGTCACATGCTTAGCAGAGCCAGCCTTCTGGCCTGTGGGCACACTCACAGAGCAGCAGTGCCCCCAGCACCCACCGAATGCCATGGTCAGCCAGGGAGGGCCCACGGGAGCCTCCCCAGGGTTGGCTGGGGCTGTTGAGCTGAGCGGGTGATGGTGGCAGGCCCTGTGGGTCACTCTGTGTCCCCTGGGTCTGCTGAGGTTAGCTGGGCTGTTGGTCAGCCCCTCACAGCTTCTCCTTCAGGCTGGACAAGGACGGGGCCAGGGTTCACCTGGGGCCCTGGTCTGGGTCTCCCTGGAGGCTCCTGGTAACAAACAGCCCCTCCCCTCTGGCTACTGGTATCCATGGCAACCCTGTAGAGCCTTTCTCTCCCCAGGCCTGCTTGGACCTCAGGCCTCAGGTGAGTGTTGGGGAGGACCCTGGCTCTGAGGGGACAGAGCCCGCACCAGTGAAGGACCAGCATCTTTGGGGACCCGTGCTCTAGGCTGGGGGACAGGCGCTCAGGTCCTGGAGGCAAGGGTGACAGGGAATGGCTGAGCACCCACGGACGTTAACTGCTCAGAAACGCGCAGGTGTAGACACTCAGGTGACTGGTAGCGTGCCATTCAGTGGGGCAGACACACGCACACTCACACACACACACACGCACACCCCTCCTTGGAGAGTGGCAGCCCGTGGACCAGCAGTGCCGTCTGGGGCCGGCATACACAAGGGTGGCTGCGTAAGGAGAGCCCTGCAGGGTGCGGGGCAGGCCCGGTGCAGCCCCACCACCCCTCCTCCCAGCGCCCCCAGCGACATCAAGAATGGCCCCCAAGTCTTGTCAGGAGGGTGAAGACGCTGAGGAAGAGGCTCTCCCATCCCTGGTGGACCGAGAACCACTGGGTGGCCCCGCGGGGCCTCCAGCGGGCGCCGCTGCAGACCCGGTGGCTCCCACACACCCTCAGAACGCCAAGCCCAGCTCCGCCAGGATGGTCTCCTCCACCAGCCTGCAGTAAGGAGGGGAGGGGTGTGGTCAGCTGCTCGGGTCAGGCCAGCCAGACAGGAGGGCCTGACCAAGCAGCGAGGGGGGCTGGTGTTTCAGGTTGGCCTTGGAGTCCCTGGACCCCCGCACCCTGCGGCTGCTCTGGGGGCAGAGGGAGTTGGAGATCCAGGCCCTGCGGTGGGCCATCCAGAATCAGCGTGAAGCCCGACACTGCCGTATCCTACAGGAGGTGGCTGGGCTTCCAGCCGAGAGGTCAGTGGTATACACTGGTTCCCCACCCACTCAATCCCCGGCCTGTCCCTAACCTGGGGTTTATGTCTGATACCAACGTCAACTACCAAGCCTGACCCCAGCCCCGACCCTGACCTACGCCTCTAACCCCAGTCCTTACCTGGCTCTGATCCCCTGCCCTAACCTTGCTGCTGCTGCTGCTGCTGCTGCTAAGTTGCTTCAGCCATGCCCGACTCTTAGTGACCCCATGGACTGCAGCCTACCAGGCTCCTCCATCCATGGGATTTTCCAGGCAAGAGTACTGGAGTGGGGTACCACTGTCTTCTCCGCCCTAACCCTAAAGAAGTTAATACACTGTGAACCACCCAGACCCTCGCCCCCAAGCATGTTGTTGGGTGTTGAACCCAGCCTAGACCCGGCCTCCGACCCAGACCTCTTCAGGGCCTGACCCGCCTGCCTGGCCCGGGCACCCTAATGAGTGAAGAGGCTGCGGACCCAGAGGTGGGGCTGCTGAGACTACCCCTCCCCCAGGAGCTCAAGAAGTCAGGATAAGTTCCTGCACAACCAGGTCCAAAAGCTGACTTTGGAGTTGAAAGCACAGAAGGAAAAGGCCCGGCTGGTGAAGGGCAAGAGGGATCAGGGAAGGGTGTGGGGTGGGGGGTGAGGCCCAAGCCAGGGTGGGGCAGCCTGGGGTCAGGTCGGCGGAAGGCCCCACCCACTGCTGACCCCTCTGAGCAGGAGAAGCAGCGCCTGGAGGAGCGGCTGCAGCAGACCGGGGACGCGCTGCAGCAGCGCGAGGCCGAGCTGCAGGCCTTCCAGAAGTCCTGCCTCCTGCAGCTGGCCCGCTCCTCCTGGGTGGGCCGCGTGCTGCGGTCTTCCACGGGCAGCGTGGAGGTAAGCCTGGCTATGGGCGGTCCCCCAGCCCACCCTCCTTGGTCGCCTGGCTGTCCCCTTCAGACTGGTGCTTCCACTCAGGGGCCTTGGCCTCCCTGGAGGCCTGCCTCCTGGACCAGGGACGAGCAACCAAGCCTGTGGTCCCTCCCACCTGGCTCTTAGCAAGTGTGTGCCTCAGGTGCTGGGGAGGCTGGAGGGCAGAGTGGCCTTGGGCAGAGGGGTGTGCTCCCCACCCCCAGCCCCTGCCTGCTGGCCTCCTGTCCCCTTTGCAGGTGGTGACCGCAGAGACCCTGATGGACCTCAGCGACTTCTCTGAGAACGATCAGGCCCCCACTGCTGGGGAGGTAAATGAGGCCCTCCAGGTATGCTCTTGGATCTGCAGTCCTGCCGGAGGGTCAGGTCACCTGCCTGTTGCTCCCTGGCCAGGGTTTCCGGCTGGAGGATGTGGACTGGAACAGCATTGCCCACCGGTACCCCAACCTCTTCACCAACCTCGAGTCCAACTCAGATCAAAAGTAATTGCACTGGATGGGGACTCCTCAGGGGGGAGGGAGAAGAGGGGAGGGCCTGCCTTGGCTGGCATGAACCAAAGTCCAGGTTCCATCCTTTAGTGTCCATGGACAGGTCATTTAAACCTTCCAAGCATCAGTTCTCTGACTTGCAGCTTGTAGTCAGGGATGAAGGGAAATCGTTCTGGGGCCATCTCTGTCTACCCATGAGCCCTTTGCCCAGGTGGGGTCCTAGGGACTGGGGCCACAACTTGGTGGGCCTTGCCCCCATCTGATGGAGGTCAGATGGGGGCAGAGCTGGTGTCCAGGAGCCAGAGGTCTGGGCAGCAAGTTGGCCATGACCTGCAGGCACGCCCGGACCCCGCAGCTCCCAACAGCCTCACCGCCTGACCAGTGGAGCTCAGAGCTGTGCTGCAGGCACCAGGAGCACAATCTCAAGAGCGTCGAGTGGAGCTCCCTGCCCTTGGCGGGCACCAGCAGCTCCGGGGGTGCCGACTCCGAGTCCAGCAACAGCCAGCTGGCGGTGCATAATCGCGTGCATCAAGTCACAGGGAACCGTCCCCCAGTGCCTGGCCACACTGCCAAGCAGGTGGAAGCGCGGGCACAGAGCCTCTGCAGGGACAGTCAGGCAACGTTTGAAGGTGGAGCGGGGCGGGTCTCCCCTGGTTTCTTCCCCTTCCCACACCTGCAGGACTGTGCTCTCTGCCCCAAGCCCCGAAGGATATCCCAGTTTGAGGCAGCAGGGGCCTCTCCAACCCTGTCCCTAGGGGTTAGGGTGGGCTTCGAGGACTCCGGCCGCTGCCTTTGTGCTCTGGCTTGAGTCCACTTGCCGCCCCAACCCCCACCAAGGACTGCACAGTATTTCTCCGCTTCTCCCAGGTGCCCGGGCCCACCACCCCTCCTGCTCGGATCTGATCCCTAGTGCGGCTCCTCTCCCCCATGGACCTTCAGGGCACTGCGGGCCAGGTCCAGCCTCACAGGAGATGTCCTCGGTGCACCCTGGACCCTCCAAATTGGGGTTCGCCTCCCAGGCAGTCCGCCTCTCCGTGCTTCTCCAGAAAACCCACTCAGACGAGCAGGGCAAGAATGGCCAGAAGCCTGAGTCTGGGGTGGCTTCCCATCTCTGGCATTCCAGGCGCTGTCCAAGGTGAGGAGGGGACCCGGCTGGGACTGCAGGGTCAGGTCTCCTAGAGGGACCGTGGCGGGAGGGACCCCACTGACTTGGCACAGCGCCCCTGACTGCGCTCCAGCCCCAGCCCCAGCCCCACGGGCTCCTGCCTGAAGATCATGGCGGTTAGCCGCCGCCAGAGGTTCGTGCGCATCCTCAACCAGTCGCCGGAGGAGACGGTGGACCTGGGCGGCTTCGTGCTGCAGCAGCTGGTGCTCGACTTCCCCGTGTGCCTGTTCCGCTTCCCACCCAGCACCCTGCTGGCTCCGAGGCACCACGTCACGGTGCGCCCCGCGCCCCGCGCCCCGCAAGGCCCAGCCCTCCAGCGGCCAGCCCTTCACCCGGTGCCCCCCGCCCCCCGGCTCTTCCCAGGTGTGGGGTGAGGGGCCCTGCAGTACCCGGCGGCAGCAGCCCTCCTCCTTGGGCCAGGAGCCCGTCCGCTTCTACTCCAGCCGAAGTTGCGTGACCCTCCTCCTGAACCCCCAAGGCGAGGTCAGGGCGGGTCCCAGCGGGGGTGGGGGAACGGGCGGCTTTGTGGAGTAGGGGTGACTTCCGTGTTTCCCACGGCCTCTTAGGTCCTCAGCGAGCACCAGTCCCCACACTGCGTGACCCCAGTGTCCAGGATCTTCGCAGACAACACCGACTTGTCCATCGACTGTTTCCCCCTCTCAGAGGCCCGGCCTGGACCTGACCTTGCGGAGCATCAGCCCCAGCCTCGACCCCCGCGCAAGGGTCGGGTGCGGGAGGCCCGGGCTGGGCGCCGGAGGCCGGGGTGGGGACCGCGGGTCCCTCGGTGCCTGCTTCCTCCCCAGGCCCGGACTGGCAAAGACCCCAGACTCCCTGCGGGGGCTGCCCGCACCTCCCCAGGCCCCACCCTTCCGCCCGTTCCGGACTCCCCTCAGGTCCCCCACCTCCCCAGGCCGCGCCTGCCCCGGGACCACCCCTTCCCGCTGGCAGGCGGTCTCTCACGACCCCTCCCTACCTCGCCAGGCCAAGGGTCCAACTGCCCCGCCTGAGTACCATCAAGCTCCTCCGCCCGCGGGAGGCGCCAGTATGGCCTGAGGACGCGGCCCAGACCCACCCAGAGCTCTTGCCCGCCATCCCCGTCCCCGGTGCGTGCGCAGCTGGGAGGAACGTGGAGGAGGGGCGGCCCGCAAGGAGGGGGCGCCCGGCCGACCCCACCCATCTTCTTCCCAGCAGAGGTCGGGGTGGGCCTCCGGGACTGCCAGGGTAGGCAGGAGCGCAAACTGCGGGTGAGTGCTCCGCCCCGCCCCGCCCGCAGGCCCCGCCCCTCCGCCAGGCCCCGCCCATCGCCGGGCCCCGCCCCTCCACCGACCCGTCCAGCGGCCTCTCGGGCTCCGCCCCCCGCCAGGTGTGCCGGAAGAGGGTGGACCGTGGCTGTCCCATGGTGGCGCTGTCGGTGCAGAGCGCGGCTGAGAGCAGGTTCGGCTTCCGCTTCCTCAGCTGCCCGCCCATCACCGCGGACACTCGCTGGCCGCTGTAGGGCCGGGCCTGGCGGCACTGTCGACACCTGCGCCCCCACGTCTCCACGGCTGTGGCGGTGGGGCAGGAAGAAAGCACGGGAGGCAGGCGGTGCCGACTGTATAATTTATTGAACGCCGCCTACCAAGTAAACCGCATTTCTGTACACCTGAGAGTCGAAAATGATTCCTTTGGTTTCCGGGAGGAGGGAGCTGGCCGTCCCATCCCCACGCAGGGAACCCCGCCGGCCCACCAGGGTTGGCTGACGGCAAGTGCTTCTGCTTGGGACCGCAGCAGCCCAAGGGTGGCTTAGAGCCCTGGGTGGCTGGTGGGCTGGCCGAGGGCTGGCCAGGGCCCAGTTCCAGCCACCTTGGCCGGGGCCCAACCTGCTTTCTCTCAGGCCTGCTCCTCAGGGAAGGCCAGGCCTCACGGAATAGGTGGGCGGCTGGGCCAGTGGTGGGGACTTGTGCATTCTCTCCTGGGGTCAACCTCTTCCCCCCTTGGTGGTCCCAGCTCCTGACTTCCCTCCACCAAGAGGGTCCTCTCTACCAGGCCCACTTCTCCCCCGCCTCAGCATGCTCGCCTGGGCGCTCTGGATTCTATGAGGCCGGAGTGCACGCTGGGCCTTCCACGATTGCCCCGGGGCCCTTGGCCACTAGGCAGGCCGGCCTGGCAGTGGGTAGGGGTGTACACGAGGGTGGGGTCGGGCTGGGGTGGTGAGTGTCAGCTGCGGCATGCCCCGGAGGCTGGGGGTCTGGCTGCTGAGTCTGGGGCTGGCTTTGGGCCTGGACATCCCTCTGCTTGAGGACTGGGGCCCGAGGTCAATTCTCGGGCTCTCAGAGCAGTCACTGGAGCCAGCCTCTGACCCAGGCCAGGCCCCAAACTACCCAGGGTTCTGAGCCTACGCCCCCGGAACTGTAGATCTGCGGACCCCCAGGAGTTGCGGCCCTGGTCTGGCATGAAGGACTTGGGGGGACAGGGGATCAGGTTGTACCCCGAGGTCCTGGAAGACTCTGGGAAAGGAGGAAAGACAGCAGGTCAGACAGGGCCACCGGGGCCACCGGGGTCACCGGGGCCGGGCTGCACAGCAGGACCGTAGTGTCTGCTCACAGGCAGGTGGCCCCGGAGTCATTCCCAAACCTCCCCCAGGCAGCGAAGCCCTGGCACCCACCTGAAGGCAGGCTGGGTGGGCGTGTTCATGGTCACCCAGTGCCCACCTGGACCCTGACTGGAGCAGGAGGTCCTAGCCCCTCTCTGGCCCTCACCGGCTGTCGCTCCTCCAGCCACTCCTGCTGGCTGCCTGCCCGCTCTCCCTCGCTCTCCTCTCCTCCGCCCTCAGCTCAGTGGCCTCAGCCAGGTGGTGAGGGCCCTGGCTGTCTCAGGCCTGCCTTCCCCAGCCCCTCCCCCAGGCACAGCAGCAGCTCAGCAAGTGCAGAGCTTCGGCCCTGTCCCTGCTCCGTCCTGGCTCCTTTGGTGCTTCCCCCAACACCCCCTCTCCGCAGGGTCATCCAGCCGACCTTGCAGCCCCTGCTTACAAATGTCCCCTCCTCAGGCTTGCCTGCCCAGCTGTTCTGCAAGTCGGCTCAACCCTTTCCTCCAGGAAGCTCCCCTCGGCCCTTCTCTCTGCCTCACAGCCCCTGCGTTGGCTCCGTTCAGCCACGGTCCCTCGAGCCAGTGTCCCTGAGGGAGGGTCTTGCCTGGCTTAGTTCTGTCCCAGCCCAGGGACAGGCCCTGTCTGCAGAGGAAAGACAGTAGCCGCCACCCGCCACCCCCCACCGTGGTCTCCTGCCCACCACCTGGAGGCCTTGCTCCCTTCGCTGGGCTTGCGCTGTGCTCCGGGGAACCTCCGCTGCTCTGCCCTGTGTTGGCCCTGGCCCCTCCCCGGGCCATTGACCCTCATTCAGGGCCCCTCTGGCTCTGCATGCACTGCCCTTGTCGGGAGGGCCTGCCCTCTCCCTCTATCAGCCCGCCGACCTGGCTGCCTGGCCCCTGGGCTCAGGGGAGGGGAACTTGAGCCCCCACCCCCAGGACCTCCCTGCCCCTCCCGCCTCAGCCCAGCGCTGCTGGCTTTGTGGGGCAGGCTACCTGGAGCCAGGCTTGGGGGGCTGCGGTGAGGCTTGGGCCCAGCCTTGTCCTCTTGCTCTTCAGGGCCCCTCTGTGGGCCCCAGGGGGCTGCGACCCTCTCCTCCCAGGACTCTGGGCACCTATTGGGAAGGGGGCTGGGGTGTGGGCGGGGGAGGTTGCAGCCTGCTCCTCCTTTGGAGCAGATCCCAGAGGAGTGTGACTTGGGGCAGCCTTGGGCTTCCGTGACCCGACCCTCCAGCCACCCAGGGACCAGGGACCACTCAGCCAAGGCAGGTCCCCGCCCCGATCAGAGCACATAGGGTGGCAGGGCTGGGGTGTGGGGCAGGGGGCACCCACCGCAGGCGCAGCTCCCTCAAAGCCTGAAGCCCGGCCCAGGCCAGGAGGTCACGATCGTCAGCAGGGTCAGGCCTTGAGGCGGAGGCCCTGGGGGCCAGGTCTTCCGGCCTGGGAGAGGGCAGCTTCTCTGGGTGCACCCCAGCCTGAGAAGGGAGAGAGCTGGCTCAGGGCACGGCCTGCTGGAGCTGGGGGCTGGGTGCTGCCTGCCGTGGGGGCAGGCTGTACCTGGCGCCGGTGCTGACGCTCCCTCAGGCCTTTGGTGGGATTCCCACAGAGGACCTGGCCGGCGCCTGGAGAAGAAGATGTGGCTGGGCCTGGTTTGGGGCTTCAGGGCTTCAGGGCCAGCTTCACACTGAGGTGGGTCACCTACCGTGGGTGAGGTTGCTGGCGTCATCCTCTGGGGCCGGGCCCTTGGGAAGAAGGCCTTCAGGCAGGGGCACCCCAGGAACCAGCAGGGAGAGAGGCCAGCGCCTGGGGGCCCGGGGCTGGGTCTCAGGCAGGCACAGTTCAGGGGAGCAGTGGGTTCGATCTGCCCAAGGGTCAAAATCAGAGGTCACCAAGGCACACGCCAGTTGGTCAGCCAGGAGTCCTCCCAGCTGAACCCGGTCCACGGAGCCCACCGCCCCGCGTCAGTGTGCCTGAGGCCCCGAGTCACGGGGTGGCAGGCTTCTCCTTCCCGCTGCGGATGGCGGGGGAGGCCTGCACCAAGGCTGCTCCCAGGGAGGGTGTCCTGGCCTGGGGTTGTGTGTGTGCAGGACTCTGGGGACAAAGGGTCATGTCTGAGAAGGGACACAGGAGGCGGCCTGCAAGCGGGACAGGGGTGCAGCCCCTCCTGGGGCTCTCAGGGGAGGTTCACAGGCCTGGCGGGGTGGCCCCAGCCCGAGGCCCCTGGGCGTGGCTGCGTGTACCCGGCCCGGGCAGCAGGCTGTCTAGGGTGCAGCCCTCCTTGATGGCATCCTTCACCAGGAGCCAGTCCTGGTCCAGCTTCCGAGAGGCCGGCAGGCCCGTGTGCGCGGTGGGCAGCTCGTCCAGGACCTGCAGCTGGGGGATGAGCTTCCTGATCTCTGCCCTGTAGTTGTAGCCCTGGGGCACCTGCGGGTGGGGGCGGGCCTGAGTCCAGGGGACCCGTCAGGCCAGCCTGGGCCTGAGCTGCTGCCCCAGCCCCTCTGTGGGCAGGGCAGGGGAGCCGGGATTTGCTGGGACCAGGCCCGCCTGGGTCACTCTGGAACCTCGGGGACTGCTGGGACCCTGGGCTGTTGCCCACGCATGATCACACTCTCCGGGCTCACTGCCAGGGTCCAGGGCTGCCCTCTGGCCTGCAGGGCTGCCCTGAGTTCAAAGCTTAGCCCCATAGGGGGCGGAAGCAGCCGGGCAGGTGGAGGGAGCTCTGGCCAAGGTGGTGTGGCCCCCAGCATAGGGGCACCTCTGAACGGGGCCTGCAGGGTGTGCATACCTGACTCCATGTGGAGACTGCGCTCTGCATGGCGTGTGCACAGACCTCTCCCAGGAGCACACGTGAGCCAGGGCCTGGCCCGGGTATGTGTGGCCCTTTGGAGTCCAGTTCTTTTTTTTTTTTTGGAGTCCAGTTCTGCGTGGCCCAGGGGGATGTGGGGACGGCCGCCGGGCCCCCAGCAATATGAGAAGGAGCTCCTGGTGAGGAGGCTCCGACATGCCCTGGGTGGGTCCCCCGGGATCTGCTGTGATCTGGCCCGTTCAGGCGGGCAAAGCGGTTCCCCGGCTGGCCAAGGGGCTGGCACACAGATTGCCTCCCGCCCGGTGGTGCGCACCTGGTGGGTTGGGCCGGAGCCTGGTCGCAGGCAGAGTGGGTTGCCCTCCAGGGTGAGCGTGGCCAGCCGCGGGCACAGCTGCAGGTAACGCAGCTGCCCCAGGTCCTCCACGCAGTTGCCTTCTAGGTCGAGCACCTCCAGCCGCTCCAGCAGACACAGCGGGCTCAGGTCCCAGATGTTGTTGTAGGAGAGGTAGAGTTCCTGGGGGGCACGGCAGGGGACGGGGTGCTTAGCCAGGGCCGCCCCCCTCCTCCTGCCCCCTGTCCGCTCCTGCCTCCCCCCGACAGGGCAGGGCAGGCCCACCTTCAGGGCAGGAAAGGAGCTGATGCCATCCAGGTCGGCCAGGCCGCAGCGGGCCAGCCAGAGCACCTGCAGGCGGCCCAGGGAGGTGCCCAGGTCCCTGCAAAGGGCAGGGCGGAGTCAGTGCTGCCTGGGGCAGGGGGCTGTGTCGGTGACTGCCCAGGCCCTGTGCCCGGCCTTGTGCCCGCCGCCACCCACATCTGCTGTCTCCAGACGTGGGGGCCGGCTTGTGCGGCCTCCAGGCCGAGGAGGAGCCCCAGAGCGCCCGGCCGCCTGCCTTCCCTCCTGGCTGCAGCTGCTGGAGGGCCCAGGCCTGGCCGCCGGTCGCCCTTGCGCTAGACGGCTGCTGCAGGGGACCTGGCCTCCCCAGCGGGGCCGGCAGGGGCCCTTCCTCCCGCTCTCCCTCCCTCCCGCTCTCCCCAGGCCTTTCTTGTGGCCCCTCCCCAGCCCAGCTGTGCCTGCAGGAAAACCCCTCCCCGCTGGGACTGGTCTGTGCCACCTCCCTTGTGGTGGCCGAGCCCCCGTGGGCGGGCGGGCCAGGGCTCTCCATCGGCTCCTGGGACGCACTCGTCTGTGCTTCTCTCCCAGCGTCTCCTACTGCCACATCTGGAGCTCGGCCTGGGAGTGTGGCCTCGTCATCAGCCCTTCTCTCTCCCGTTTCCAAACCTGCACCTTTCCTCTGCTTTCTGGGAGGTCCCCTTGCCTTCCCACGTTGCTGTTAACGTCACACCTTTAATCCCTAAGTGCCCTTAGCTGTTCTCTCATCTTTTCCCGTAGAATGCTGTTTTTGTTTTGAGGGTACAGAGAGGCCATGTGTTCTTCTGCGCCTCTCAGAACGTTCCCTGAAGGCACCTGGACAGCTTACTCCCCCTTGGCACTGTCTGCAACCACTGAGCCTGCGGCCTACATGCCGCATCTCCCAAAGCCCGCATGCACGGGAGCCTGTGCTGGGCATCAAGAAGCCACTGCAGAGAGAAGGCCTGCGCACCTAGAGAGCAGCTCCTGCTCACGCCAACTAGAGAAAGCCTGCACCCAGCAAGGAAGACCCAGGCAGCCATAAATACGTTAATCAATTTTTTAAATTGTTAAAGATATCAGAAAAATACTAGTAATAACTAGAAAAATCAGAGGAGATGAACAGAGCCCAATGCTGATTCTTTAAAAACTTACAGACAACCCTTTGGCAAGACTGATCAAGGATAAGCAGAGGGACCGTGCAAGTTAATGTGTGGGGCTTAGAAAGAGGGATCATTACGGTCTCGGCAGCAACTTAAAATAGCAAAAGACCATTAAGAACCACCTATACACCAATATTCTTGAAAACCCAGACAGCTGGTGTCGAAAGACAGAAAACTAGAGCATTCCCTGGCAGTCCAGTGGTTAAGAATCCAATTTGCAATGCAGGAGACAAGGGTTCAGCCCCTGCGCCGGAAACTCAGGTCCCACCTGCTTCACAGCAACTAAGGCCACGCACCACAAATACTGAGCCCACACGTCCCAACTAGAGAACCGGCACGCTGCGACGAAAAACGCCACACGAGGCAACGAAGATCCCACGTGCCACCTGATGCAGTCAAATAGGTAAATACTTTTTTAAAAAAGGAAAGAAAAGTACATTAATAGCTACTAAAGAAATTAAATCATCACTAAAGAAATTAAATCGTCACTCCTCCCTGCCCCTTCCGAGTCCCCAGGTTTGGATCAGTTTTAAAGTACATTCTATTATGGAATAGACAATAGTTTCTTATACAGAAGTTTTTTTAAAGAAAAATCAGGCAATTGAAAAGAACAGTGAAAGCGTGGGTCTGAGTCAGTCCTCGATTCCAGGACCAGAGAAGTACCAATTGGACCATCAGCGGGCGATAGCTGACAAAGACAGATGTGAAAATTGTGAAGCAAAGATTGTAATGTTACAGACTTAAAAATAGCTCAAGTAGTGTTACTGCAGGAATGTGAGGATGAACTGCAAGATCTGTCATTGGAATCCTGTACACGGTCAGACTAAAGGAGAAACAGCACTTTATGACCACGTCGACAGACGAGAAGAACCCAGACTCATATCCGTTAAGATCAGGAACCATCCGAGGGCCCCTGCTGCTGCTATTGCCACTGTTTAAATCACGTTGGCCAGCAGGTCCTGGCCAAAGCGATTCGACAAGAAAGAGAAACAGGAAGATTAAAGTGAAAGGCAGTGCTGAAGCTTGCCGGTGATGTGACCATCAACATAGAAACCCAGCTGAATTAACACACTCTCCGAACTAACAGGAGGGTTTGGCAATAATGTTTAAATACAAAGCAAAGGTACAGTATTGCCAGAGGTAATAGGCTGGCTTATGAAAATCAATTGTTTTATTGATTAGAAAAATCTATCCCAAATCAGCATAGTGTTTTTCTAAATTTGCAGTGACCAAACAAGATACTGCAGAGACAGGGCCTCATCCATGATTTTATCAAAACACTATGAATATGTGGGAAGCGATTCAGTTCTGGTTTCAGGGAGCCCAGCCTCCAGGGGAGGCTTGTGTCCTGCCCTGTCCCAGGTGGCAGTGGGGTGCTCAGGCGGGGGTCCTGGTTAGCCCACCGCAATCGCAGTTCCATCCCCTGGAGAGTGGCTAGTGTAAGAGAGTGCACACTTGGCACAATTCTGGCCAAAGAAACACAGGAAGAACACTGGGAACCTTCTTGTTCTTACCAGCCGATGGACACAGAAGGGCACACTTCCTGCTGTGGGATGAGCTGTATCCCTGCAAATTCGTGTGTTGAATCCTGACCCTCAGGACCTCAGAATGTGCCTTGCTGTGGAAACTGGGTCTCTGCAGATATCATTAGTAGAGACATGTGCATACGTGCTAAGTTGCTTCAGTGGTGTCCAACTCTTTGCAACCCCATGGACTGTAGCCAGGAGGCTCCTCTGTCCATGGGATTCTCCAGGCAAGAACACTGAATTGGGGTGCCATGCCCTCCTCCGGGGGATTTTCCTGACCAAGGGGTCAAATGTCCCTCTAATGCATCTCTAATGTCTCCTGTCTCGGCAGGCGGGCCCTAGTCGAGGTGCTGCTGCTGCTGCTAAGTCGCTTCAGCCGTGTCCGACTCTGTGCGACCCCATAGATGGCAGCCCACCAGGCTCCCCCGTCCCTGGGATTCTCCAGGCAAGAGCACTGGAGTGGGTTGCCATTTCCTTCTCCAATGCATGAAAGTGAAGAGTGAAAGTGAAGTCGCTCAGTCATGTCCAACTCTTCGAGACCCCATGGACTGCAGCCCACCAGGCTCCTCTGTCCATGGGATTTTCCAGGCAAGAGTACTGGAGTGGGATGCCGTTGCCTTTTCCCTAGTGGAGATGAGGTAGGCCCTAATCCAATATGACTGATGTCCTTTTAAAAAGGGGAAATTTGGATCCTGACGCTGGAAGAAGGCTATTTGAGGTGAAGGCAGGAACCGGGGTGAGGAATGCCAAAGGTGGCCAGCAAGCCCCCAGGAGCAAGGAGCAAGCCAGGTTCTCCTTCTGCCTCAGAAGACACACCTTGATCTTGACTCGTGACCCCCAGACCTGAGTCAATTTCTGCTGTTCAAGTTGCCTAGTTTGTGATGCTCTGACGAGGCAGAGATAGCCTTTAAACATTTTCTTTAAAGTTTATCAGTTGGAATGCTTTCAGCTGCAAGTTACAGAAACCTGTGTCCAATTGGCCTAAGCAGTGAGAAACCATTTATCCCTTCAGTGGGCAACTCACAAGGGAGAGGGTATGTGTATACAGGGGGCTTCCCTGGTGGCTCAGTGGTAAAGAATCTGCCTGCAATGGAGGAGCTGCACGCAGGAGACACAGGTTTGCTTCCTGGGAGGGAGGCATGGCACCCCGCTCCAGTGTTCTTGCCTGGAGAATCTCATGGACAGAGGAGCCTGGTGGGCTATGGTCCATGGGAACACAAAGAGTGGGACACAGCTGAGGCGACTTAGCGTGCACGCAAGCGTATACAAAAAACCTGATCCACGTTGTTGCACAGCAGAAACTTACACAACCCTGTGAAGCAATCACACTCCAGTTAAACACATAGAGCCTACGAGAAACATAGACGCGCACAGGAACGGAGGTCACACGAGACTCGTGGATGGATGGGACTCCAGCACTAACACGGAGAGATAGATGGGACTCCAGCACTAACACGGAGAGATGGATGGGACTCCAACACTAACACGGAGCGATGGATGGGACTCCAACACTAACACGGAGCGATGGATGGGACTCCAACACTAACACGGAGAGATGGATACGACTCCAACACTAACATGGAGAGATGGATGTGACTCCAACACTAACATGGAGAGATGGATGGGACTCCAACACTAACACGGAGCGCCACACCAGACTCGTGGATGGATGGGACTCCAACACTAACACAGAGCGATGGATGCAACTCCAACACTAACACGGAGCGATGGATGCGACTCCAACACTAACACGGAGCGATGGATGCAACTCCAACACTAACACGGAGCGATGGATGCGACTCCAACACTAACACGGAGCGATGGATGCGACTCCAACACTAACACGGAGCGATGGATGGGACTCCAACACTAACACGGAGCGATGGATGCAACTGCAACATTAACACGGAGCACCACACCAGATTCCTGGATGGATGGATGTGACTCCAATATTAACACGGAGTGATGGATGTGACTCCAACATTAACACGGAGAGATGGATGCAACTCCAACATTAACATGGAGCGCCACACCAGATTCGTGGATGGATGTGACTCATACATTAACACGGAGCGCCACACCAGACTCATGGATGGATGTAACTTAAACATTGACTGGACAGGTGACTTTAAAAAATCCTCCCCTCCCCCCAAAAAAAGTCCAGAAGAATTAGGACGTATGAAACTCAACAAAGTGATTGTAAAACTCAAAGGCAAGAATAAGTGTCCAGGAGCAGCTAGGTCAGCTTGGAGAAAGGAAAACTCAGACGAGGGTCACGTGCCACACAGAAGCACAGCGCCACACCACGAGGACAGAGCTCTCAGCTCCCCAGCGTGCCCATGTGGCCTGGGGAACACAGAACCACCAGGCGCTGAAGAATAGAACTGGGTCTCACACAGGAGTGGGGGCAAACTGGAGATCAGAAAGATTAAAGACCCTGAAGTAAAAAGTGGGCCCAGAAATGAACAGAAGACTGTCTCTAAGACCTTGCAGGGAAGAGGGGGACGAACCTCCTAAAAAGCTGCCCCAGCGCCAGCCAGAGCTGGCAGAAAGGCAGAACGAAGGGCTTCTGCTTGAGTTAGTAGGGGAGGAGGGCGGAGAGTCGCAGGGTCTCCAGGGCACCCAGGCTACACAGGCAGCCACAGATACGGACAAGGAAGGGCAGAACTCACCGGAAAAGGCCGCACAAGGGGACACACCCGTGGTCAAGGGGTATGAAGAGCATCCCTTTGGTTACTGAAATCGCCCCCAAGTTAGCTGTGTTACTGGGATTCCCCGCCCAGCAGTCCTGGCAAAGGAAGGACGTGTCGGATGCTGGCTGGCCCAGAAGTCGGCCCCGCCAGCCCTCATGTCAGGACACTTTCGGGGCTGAATTCTCCCTTAGCTTCGGACGAAGTGACAGGCATCACACAAAAGTCATCTCCCAGCCTCGTAACGCCACTGAGGTTTTACAGTCTTGCCACCCCTGTGCCAGCTAAGCTGTAATGCCGCTCCACTGGACCATCATGCTGAATCAGGTTCCCCTCACAGGTATTAGTCACTGTCGCACCACGGAGATTCGCAGACATCTTTTGGCCAAGTTTTGGGATTTGATAACCAAGATTTCTTCCATTTTGCACTATTGTTATTAAGGAACAGAAGGCATTTTTACATAAAATTTATGACACAATTTTTCCTGGAATTGATTTTTCTTTTTTTTTTTTTGCTTGAAATCAAATATTGTGTTTTGTTACAAATGGCACATCGTATTTAATTTTCTATCTTCCACTTCTCTTTACAGTTTCCATTCTTCATAGACTTTCTATATATTTTTGTTGCTCTTTGAGCTAATGTGTGAGCCTTAATGACGGAGAAAGTATGACTTTTTCTCTCTGCTAACTTGCAGGATTGATGTCTTCGTCACAATGTGGCTGAAGGTGAAGTGAAAGTGAAAGTCGCTGAGTCGTGTCCGACTCTTTGCATGGACTTCATAAAGTCCGTGGAATTCTCCAGGCCAGAATACTGGAGTGGGTAGCCATTCCCTTCTCCAGGGGATTGTCCCAACCCAGGGATGGAACCCAGGTCTCCTGTATTGCAGGCGGATTCTTTACCAGCTGAGCCAGAGGGGAGCCTTGTATGAATAACCAGAAGTATAAATAGGCGGTTGCTCATGAGTTACTTCATTTTCTCCCCTGAAAATAACTGGACACTCACAGCCCATTTAAAACATCGGGAGAACTTTCTAGATTTGCGGCTGGCCTCCTGCTGCCTCAGGACAGCTGTCTAGCTGCATAAAACACTCCGTTTGCTCAAACATGCAAATAAACTCTGATAATACTTCAGCATCGTCCTTTCCAGCCCGACAAAGTAAGTAAAAATTTTACTCTGTCCTTCATTTTGCACTTTGACTTTTAAGCTAATTATCAGGATGTTCCTGTGTCTCACGTGGGGCCTGAGGCCCGGCCGGTGCTGAGGGGTGTGGGAGTGTCCCAAATCCCGGAGCCAGACGGTGACGCACCATCCAGCCTCGCGGGCGGGGGTTTCTTTGCTGAAGGTCGGTGGGCACCTCTGAGGACCACACAACCTGGAGTGAGCAGCCCAAGCCAGCCCGCAGGCTCCAGGCAGAGTGCGTCAGCCTCAGCGGGACCGGGGGTGGGCGTTAGAGCCAGAGATGGCGGGATGCCGGGGCCCCCCAGGCCGAGACCACCGGGGCACTCACCTCAGGGAGCCCAGGCAGCTGCCGTTCAGCTTCAGCTGGCTGAGGTTGGGCAGGTGCAGCCCTGTGGGGCACAGGGGGGAGGTCGGCGCCGGCACTGCCGCCCCGGCACCCTTCGGCAGCACCGGTGCCGGGGTCCCTGCTGCCTGCGGCTGCTGAGGCCTAGGGCGGCCTTGGGGCCACAGCTGACGCCTGGGGCCCTGCTCGAGCGAGGCGGGCCAGGGTGTACAGGGCGCCTGGAGTGGGCAGGGCCTCACCGAGGCCACGGAAGCCCTGGGCTCTGGCGGGAGGGGTCCCGGCTGGCGTCCACGCACCACGCGGGGGTCTTGCCCCCAGGCCACTCCCGCGACTGGCCCCCAGGCCCTGCAGGCATAGCGAGGCCACAGCCTCCATCGGCTCACACCCCGGGCTCTAGAGCGGGGGACCCCAAGGCCCCGGGGGGGGGCTCTGAGTCAGGACTGCCTCGGAGGACAGGACGCCCACACAGAGTCTCTGTCCTCAGTCCCCGGAGAGAGGTGTGCGGGGCGGGCCGTGCAGAGGGGCCGTCCAACGACCAGGGCAGGGTCCGAGCAGGCAGGCCCTCCAAGCGCAGCCTGGCCGGGATGGTGGCGGGTGTGTGTGGGGAGGGGCTCTCACCGAAGCTCCCCAGGCTGTTCTCACGGGTGTTGACACACATCTCCAGCACGCTCACCAGTCGGAGGTCATCGACCTGGGCCAGGGCCTGCTGCAGGGGTCAAGGGCGTCAGCCCTGGAGGCTAGACCGTAGTCACGCGCCCTCCATCCCACCCTCCCAGTGAAACTCCTGCTTTTGGCCACAGGCTGGAGCAGGTGCGGGCGTTTCCCTGCCTCACCCACGTCGACTCCCGCCACAGTCAGCTCTGGCTGGCCCGTAAGTGTGATGTAACAAGAGTGGAGACTGTGACCCCGCGTGGCTGGTGGGGCCGTTGCCAGAGAGGGGCCTGCCGGGCGGGGGGCTAATTCTAACGAGACCCACGGAACGGCCCCAGTGCAGCCTGGGGCCTGAGCCTGGCCCCGCCGAGCACGGCCAAGCCCTAGCCTCCCTCACTCCCGGGAACAGTACACTTCTACTGTAAGCTGTTGAGTTTGGGAACTGTTTGTTACACAGCATCACTATAGCAATAGCTGACTCATACAAAACTTGAGACCTAGATGAAGCTCCAGTAGCGGATTGGGCGCTGGTGGCAGGGTTGGGGGTGAGGGATTACTAACATGAGTGTTACTAAACATGAGCAACGTCTAGTAACAAGAGTGTTACTAAAACTGGAAAGATGGAGACACAGGTCACGTGATGATGCAATGTTTTGGTAAAGAGAGTTTCTAGCAGAAACCCGGCTGGCAGAAAGTGCACAGAGCAAACTCGCAGCGGTGGGTAGAGAGGTGCCCAGCAAGATGTGGGCAGAGTGAACCGGCCACGGCTCCCTGCGTTTGATGAGGCCCTGCAGGAGGCAAACTTCAGCTGGAATGGGGAGAGCCCAGGCGTTCTGAGACCTGTGGCTTGAAAAATACAATGGCTTCTCAACTCAAATCAGTGAAAAGAAAGATGAAGAAAGGCTTGGAGTTAGAAAGACCCGGTGAGATTTGGGAGAAACCGGTTGCCAGGCACTTGCTGCCCTTGGGTGGCGCTAGGAGGACCGAGGCCTGAGGCCCCTGGTTCCAGTGATTGAGTCAGCAGAGGCAGGAACGCTGCAGCAGCCACCAGGGGGGCGGCTTTGGCGTGGTGGGCGCTGGACACAAGTGTGCTCGGAAGCACGCCCGCCGAGGGCCACGGCCCGGACTGAGGCTGAGTGTGGCCGCCAGAGGCCAGGAGTCCGGGCTTCTCTCACACAGGCGGCGAGTCTCCCCAGCCAGAAGCTGGTGGAGGACAGCAGGTTCCAGGGTGGGCGGGGTGGCTCTGGTCAGGGCAACCGCCCAGCGCAGGGGCTGGTACGGCAGCTGGCCTGACGTGACGGGTCCATGCTGGACCCAGACCTTGGGCACTGCTGTGCTGCAGGCCCGGCTGGAGGGCAGACACACAGGGGCCACGGGGGGGGGGGAGGGGCGCGCAGGAGTGTCCCATCCAGCAGCAGCGAGTAGACAGTGTAAGCCCTTCACGTGGGTCGGAAAGGTGGGTGGGGTCCCAGGCGCCCAGGCTCCCTTCTGCAGAGTTCTGGCGGTTGTGTTGCCCCCACTCCCGTGTGCCTCTCACACGGGTGCAGACGTGTAGGGGTGCAGGGGCACTGGACCGCATCGAGCCCTCAGCACGGCCAGCGGTGGGTGGGTGAGCATGTGGCCAGGAAGGGAAGGGGCCCCGCTGTCTGGAGTGCAGGGCTGCACCCTGGGGTTGCCAGGCAGGAGCCTGCAGTCAGAGGGTCTGCAGAGCCTGCGGGCCCTCAGGGTGGGGGGGGCGACTGCTGTCAGCACCCCGGGCTTGGGAGGAAGGCTTCCACAGCCGGGTCAGCGGGGCGCCGGGCCACCCCGCCAGAGCAGCTCCCACCGCCCGTCCCTGCTTGCAGCTCGTGAAATCTGCATGCTGTGCGCTCCGGGGGCCTGCCACCCTGTATCCACAAGGATGAGGGCCCTTCTATCTGGTTCAGTGTCCCTGGAGCCCCATGCACAGCAAATCCGTGGAAGGGCCTGGCTTGGGCCCTTCTGGCCTGAATGCCAAGGGGCTTCTGTGTCCCCAGGCACCTGGGGTTGGCCCCCGGGGGGAGCAAGGCATCTGGCAGCCAGCCGAGCCCAGCCCCGCACTCACCAGCCTGGCGGGCGACAGGCACTCCTCCACCAGCTGCTCGCTGTGGCCATGCCCACGGCGGCCTGGGGCCTTGCTCCGAGGCTGGGGGTTGTGTAAGCCCTGTGAGCTCAGCTCCCGCACTTGGATGCTGGCTGTGCTCGGCCGAGGCCCGCGGCCTCTGTCCCAGGCCTGGTCCATTCACACCCAACCTGCTGGGTGCAGGCAGAGAGCGAAGCCGGTCAGCCTCTGCTTCTCCTCTGACCCACAGCCCAGCGGAGATCCTGTGCAGCCGCTGACAGGTCAGCGCGTGCAGCAAGCCCCCAAGCCCCCTCTGGCCCAGAGAAGGCCCGACGATGAAGCCAGGGCCTGCCTGGGCCCTTACGGTCCCTCCCGCGGCCTGGACTCGCACCCTGGCCTGGGCAGGCCGCCCTCCCGGTGCCTCTGCTCATCCTTCAGGGTCCTGGGGGGGGGTACCGGTGCCAGCCTGCCCCTCTGGAGCCCCGTGGAGGTCGTGAGCCTGGGGCGCTGCCTCCAGGTCCCGTTTGCTCCTCTGCCATTGGGAGCAGCAGCCGGCTCTACCTCGGGCCTCGTGTTGGCCTCCACCGATGGTCTCTGAGCCTGGGGCCTTCAGGACCAGGGTCTTGGGCACTCCCCCCGACCCCTGTGCCCACCAAACCCCCTCACCAAGAGGCAGCTGCCTTTTCCCACCGTGGGTCAAACATCTGGTCACGAGGGTGGCATCTGGTCCCAGGCGGCGCCTGCGAGAGAGTCGAGTCGGCCTCCCGGTCAGGTCACTGTGCCTAAGGGACCTGGGACAGGCTAGGCCAAGACCACAGGGCTCAGAGTGAGCAGGTGCAGAGGCGGTGGGGCTGTCAGCCTGGGCCCTGGCCCTTAGGTCCTTTCAACCATCCTGGCCCAGCTGATGGGGGAAGACGGCCGTGTGGGTGACAGACACTGGGGTCCCTCTGGGTCCCTCCAATGCACGTGCTTGGTCTTCATTCAAATCCCCGTTTCCCTCCATCCTCAACTCCACTCTCTCCAAAAGGGTGCCTGGCCTGTTGCTCTGCACTGTCCCTTGTGGGCTGGTCTCCCTAGGACCCTGCCCATCTTTGGTGTTACCCCCCAGGCCGCAAAGGAGGGGGCCCACCTGCACCAGCCTCAGCTGGCATTGCCCCTTCAAGACCCAGGTGCCTGTACCTGGCCCCAGACCCTGGAATCATCTCTGCGAGTAGAGCCAGAAGGCTGTGTGGGCCATCTCGGCTACTCCTGTCCACCCGGGTCAAGGCGTCCCCCACGCCTGTGCTCCCTTCTCCCTTCCTGGACGTATTCCCGTAAGACAGCCCTTCCTGCAGCCCTAGGTGTTTTACGACTCATTCAGTTGAGTGAGTGCCTTGCCTGAGACAGTGTGGGTTCTTGTGTGGGTAGAACCTGGCTCACCTGCCATGTCCAGGGTGCAGAGCAAGGGCTCTGGAACGTTTCCCCCACATCAGTCAATGCGGCAGGTGCAGCTCCCAGCCACTGCCTGTGGGTGGTCACAATTCATCCTCCACATTGCGTCTGGAACCACCCACCCCGGCCAGGGTGGTGAGGGGTGTCACCCTTTGCCAGAGAGGGTGGCAGGGAGTGGTGGGCCTTGGGAGAAGTTGCCTGGGCTACCAGATGCCCGCGTGTGAAGAGTGACTATACACCGAGGACCCAAGGAGGTGAAGCTGCGCAGAGGAGCCTCAGGGAAGAGATTCATGAAATCTCCGGCCAGAATTTCTTTTCAAAAGTTCTTCTGCTGCCCGCTTTTCCCCAGCTGGTGAAAGGCCTCGGGCCTCAAAGGACAACCCCAGCACCAGGCCCCCTGGGAAGATGCTGCCCCCCCCCCCCGACCCGGGATGCCAGCCTGGGGCTCTGGGAAAGGTCTGGGCTGGTCAGGCTGCAGCTTAGGAAGCCAGTGGGCCACCCTCTTCCCTCTGTGCCTGAGAGCGGCTGACCTGAGGTCCTGCCCACAACCTGGCCCAGGGTATGGTCCCGTTTAGCCAGAGGTCCTGCGGTCCAAGGAGCAGGGCCTGGGTAGGAGGCTGAGGCTCTGGAGACACTGTCCCCTCACGTCCATTCACTGGCCTCGACCTGTCCACTCTGTTCATGGCCTTGATCCCCTCCTGCCCTGCCACTCCCTGAGGCCCCAAGCTGGAAACCTGGGGGCCTTTCTTCCTCTATGGCGCAGGCAAATGTCAGCTTCTGGCCAGACTCACTGCCTCTCTTGGTCCCCTCCACCTGCCACCCCTCTGAGGTCAGGGCTTGGGGTTCCTCCTGTCCTGGTGACCTCAAGACCCTCAGCAGGGCCAGGGATTATGGGATGGGCCCCAGGGAAGCAGATTTGACATCTGGGGCATCACAGGGACCCCCCCTGTCGTGGCTGCTCCATCCTCGGCCTCCGTTCTCCCCCTGGCACGGGAAAAACCGTGGCCCTGCGGCCCCAGACCCAAAGGTGCGCTCGGCTCTCACCTTAGGGGGTCGGCCCCCGCGCCCCGGCCGAGGCCCCGGGAGCCCTCCTCTGCCGGGCGTTCCCTTCGACTCGGTAGTTCTTGCGGCCGCGGGGTTGAGGGGCCTGGGCGCCAAGGCAACGGGGGCGGGGCCTCAGCTGAACCTGCAAATATTCATGAGCCACGGGAATCCTTAGGCTCCGCGTGGTCGAGCCACGCCCCTTAGCGACGGTTGCTGGGGCGCGGGGGGCCAACCTGGTTGCGGGGTTCGCGCTGGTCTCGCCCCGCGCGGGCGCGCGGCAGGGCCCCTCCCACGAGGAGGGACGCTGGGGAGGGGAGACGCCGTCCAGCCCGCGGGGCGCAGGCGAGCCCAAAGTCTGCACCCACAGAGGTGGCGTGGGGTGGAGACTCGCGCCCACCTTTCTCAGGTGGGAGGCGCCCCTGTCGGGCGGTCCCTGAGACCAGGGCCCTGCAGGGTTCACCTCCGCCTACTTGTGTGGCCCACGCCAGGACAAAAGGACCCCCTGACGACGAGGGCCTGCACGCCCGGAGGGGAGCCCGGAGCGTCCGCGCCGGCGAGGGGCGGGCCGCCCGCCGTCATTCACGCGCCTTTACTGCGCGTCTCCGGCCGTCAACGGGACACGCGGGGCTGGCGCCGCGCTGGAGGCGGGGGCGGCCCCAGGGGCCCGCCGGGGCCGAGGCCGGCAGCGGGAGGAGCTCCCGGGAACTGCGCGGGGCCGGGGCGGGAGGGGGCCGAGCGGCGCGCGGGGTGGGGTTGCCAGCTGGTGCCGCAGGGGCAAAGGTCTGGGCTCACGCGAGACGCACCGCTCTTTCCTGTAAATACGGAGGATGTTTTTATGCGTTACTGTGAAAATTTTTTTAATGTTAAAAACATGTATTTCTGAGCGTCTTTAAAGGAGACACAATGTGCACATTTACGCTCGGGATGCGGTAGACTTCAGTTTAGCCCTCCAGAGCAACTTCGGGGGTGAATTCGCTGGGTGTGGGCTGTTAGCTAAGATTCCGCAGGGCTGGGACCTGGGGCTTCGGGGAAGCTCGGTGGGGAGGTCGTCGGCAGGGAGCCCGTGTTTTGGGAGGCTGGCGGGGACGCTCGGCGGAGCCCGCGGCGCGGCTGCGGCTACGTGGGCGAGAAGCAAGACCCTGGGCGCTGGCTGGAAACACTGAGCCGGACTCGCCGGCCCGCGCGCTCAGACGCCCCCGCCCAGGCGAGGCGCCCGCAAGGCCGAGCCGCTCCCAGGGCCCCGCGCAAGCCGCCAGGCGCCCCTCCCGGAGCCACCTGCGCCGGACCCTCGTCCGGACAGCCCCTCCGCCCTTCCCCGGCCTCAGGTCCGGGGCGTCCGCGGGGTTGGAGACGCGGGCTCCTGCCTCCCTGAGGCGTAGCCCTCGGGCCGTCGCCTCCTTTCCGGGCCCTGCGAGGGGCGGCGCGGACCCGGGCCGGGGGCGGGGTAGGCGCGGCGGTGCCCGGCGGCGGTGCCCGGGGCGAGGCGCGGGGCTCCGTCCACACCCGGCCGCGGGCTCGTTAGCCGCGGGGTCTCAACCTCCCCGCGAGGCCCGCCTGCCCCGGGGAGAGCTCGGGCCTCCCTCGGGGCCGCCGCCCCCAGATGTGCA